>CATOZR010000229.1:0-17247 GCA_954870605.1 Acer campestre
AGGCATCCGGAGGGGGGCTTTCTTGTGCTCGGGATGACCTTCTTTAATACTATGTCACCGGGGGAGAATCTCCGAGCTCGGACCTTAGCATTGTAGTATTTAGTGATTTTGCTCTGGTGATAGACTGTCCTAATTCGTGCTTGATCCCTCCTCTCCTCGATCTCTTCGAGGCTCCCCCGTAGTTCCTCCTCGTTATCTCCGGGATTGTAACATGCTACTCTTCTCGTGGGTATCTGAAGCTCTGTAGGGATGACCGCTTCCGATCCGAAGGACAATGAATAAGGTGTCTCACCAGTGGCCGCGGTGGGGGTTGTTCGGATGGCCCATAGGACTTATGGAAGTTTCTCCACCCAGCCACCCTTCTTTGCTTGCAGCTTCCTCTTCAGGAGGTTTTTGATGATTTTGTTCACAGCTTCCACCTGCCCGTTACACTGGGGGTGTGAAGGGGATGAAAAGTTTAGCTTGATCTTGAAGTCCGAACATACCTCTCGAAAGTTTGAGTTATCGAACTGAGTGCCATGGTCAGCGATAATGGTATTCGGTACTCCGAATCTATAAATGACAGAGGTTTTGATAAGTTGGTGGTGTTAGCTTCGGTGATGTGCTTGAGAGCCTCCGCTTCCACCCACTTGGTGAAATAGTCGTCAGCGACGACCACATATCTTTTATCGGAAGTACCTCTCGGCAGTGGCCTTATTATGTCGACACCAATTTTGGAAAAAGGCTAGGGTGATGCCATCGGAGTGATCGTCTCCGCGTGTAAGTGGGGTACCGATGTTGTTCTTTGGCATCGGTCACACGCTCTAGAGAATTCTTTTGAGTCCTTAAAGAGGGTAGGCCAATAGTATACTTGTCGAGCAATCCGGTGTCCTAGGTTCACACCGACGGAGTGGCTGCCGCAAATACCCCCATGTACTTCCAGAAGGATGGAGGATGTCTGAGGTGGGGCGACACAACGAAGATACGGTAGCGAATAACCTCTTCGGTAAAGGGCTCCATTGATAAGAAAATATCTAGGGGCTTGCCTACTGATCTTGAGTGAAGCTGCTCTCTCGGTTGGTAATGTTCTGTCTCGTAAAAACCTCACTATCGGACTCATCCATGATTCAGACTCCGAGTTGTATTCGGGTATCAAGACATGGGTGGATGACTCCTCGGTGACACTTTGTTGTGGAAGGGTATATACCGTGATGGTTCTCGGTAACTTAGCCTCGGTGGTTGATGCGAGTTTGGCGAGTGCATCCGCGTGAGCGTTATGATCCCTCGATATCCTGAGGATATTACATCGGAGAAATGTTGCAACAAGTTTCTTCACCTCTTTTAAGTACTTGCTCATTTCGGAGTCTCTAGCTTGGTAGTCCTCGTTAACCTAATTGACCACTAACTGTGAGTCGCTGTATACCACCGCGCACTCTGCCCCCATGTTATGAAGTATTTTTAGGCCGGTGTGTCAACGCTTCGTATTCGGCTACATTATTGGTTGCTCTGAATCCGAATCGAAGTGCAACCTGCGTGACACATCCGTCGGGGGTCTTTATCACTATCCCTGCACCACTACCGTGCCGATTAGAGGAACCGTCTACATACATCTCTCAAAGGTTCGAAACTTCGGCGGTTGCAGACATCACATCCGGATCTGAGAACCCGGCCAGGAAGTCTGCTATAATCTGCCCCTTGACTGTAGGTCGTGGTCGGAAGTTGACCTCAAATTCGCTAAGTTCAATCGCCCACTTGATAAGCCTCCCGGCGGAGTCGGGTTTCTGGAGGACTTGTCGTAGTGGGTGGTTAGTCAGAACGGTAATAGGATGGGACTGGAAGTAAGGTCGAAGCTTCCGAGCTGCAACCATCAGACAGAGGGCCAACTTCTCAATTTCCGGGTATCGGGTTTCCGGGCTCGTCATTCCCTTGCTAACATAGTAGACCGGTCTCTGGGATGATCCCTCTTGTCTAACCAGGGCTGAGCTGACCGAGGCTTCCGATACGGCTATATACAAGAAAAGCTCCTCCCCGTTTGTTGGCTTGGATAGCATCGGTGGCCTCTGAAGATAAGTTTTTAAACCTTCCAGGGCCGATTGACACTCCGTGGTCCAGCTGAAGTCCCCCTTTGTTTTAAGGGGATGCATCTATCCGTGAGTTTAGATATGAAACGGGAGAGGTATACGATCATGCCATTGAGCTTTTGAATATCTTTGGGATTCCTAGGTGGTCTCACACTTATCACAGCCTGGATCTTGTCTGGATTGGCTTGTATTCCCCTCTGTTGAACCATGAATCCGAGGAACTTCCCTGAAGCGACTCCGAAGGCACACTTCACCGGATTCAGACACATGCGGACTGCCTAAGTATGGTGAATGTTTCTCGGAGGTCTTGAGCATGTTGGTTCGGAGTGATAGATTTGGTGAGCATATCGTCGACATATACTTCCATGGTCTTCCCGAGCTGATCGGTAAACATTTGGTTGACCAGTCTCTGATAAGTTACCCCAGCATTTTTCAAACGGAAGGGCATCACTTGGTAGCAGTAGACTCCCCGGTCGGTAATTAACGCCGTCTTGGGTTCGTCCTCTGTATTCATACGAATCTGATTGTATCCGGAATATGCGTCCATGAAGCTAAGAAGGGCGTGCCCGGATGTCGAGTCCACCAGCTAATCTATTTTCGGGAGGGGGAAGCTGTCCTTAGGGTAGGCTCTATTAAGGTCTGTGAAGTCAACGCACATCCTCCACCTCCCGTCTTTTTTCTTGACTAAGACGACATTCGAAAGCCATTCATTGTAGTCTATATCGTGGACGAAGCCTGCTCTAATCAACTTATCAATCTCGGTGGCTATCGCCTGATATCTTTCGGTATTAAAAGACCTTCGCTTTTGGGAGACCAGTTTGAAGGTGGGGTTCACTGCTAAGGAGTGGGATATGACTGCTGGGTCGATTCTGGGCATGTCAGAGTGGGACCATGCAAATATATCGGAGAACTCTAACAAGAGCTTTACCAGTTCTTCTCGGATGCTTGCGGGTAAATCGGAACCTACCAGGACTGTTTTCTCAGGATTTTCTGGACGGAGGATTACTCTGGTTAAAGTTTCGGTGGGATTCCCCGTTGGTGCCGAGCTAATCTCTCAGGGGTCTAAACTTGTAATTTTGATCTCGTCTCCGGGACGTTCCTCGGAATCATCATTCCCCTCGTTGCTGAAGTAAGTTCGACCCTTCGGTTTCCTTGATCGAGGCACACGGCTCGGTCCGGATAAGTTCGCTGCAATGTTGGATACTGTTAATACGGGATTGGAGCCAATCTGGATGCATCTTTTGTATTCCTCTTGATCAGCACAACATTCTCCGGGACCGTTATCGGTAGGGAATTTCATTTTTAGCGAGTAGATACTGGTTGCTGCTCTCAGGGCGTATAACGTTGGTCGTCCGATCAAGACGTTGAACGGGAATGGTATGTCGACCACTTGGAAGCTGACCCAGACAGTCCGTATACACGGTCTCGTCCCAAATCGGACCGGTAGCTCAATCTGCCCGATTGGTCTCGGTCGATGTCCTCCGATTCCTCTGATGCAATACTGGGAAGCTTGAAGTTGCTGCTGCGTATAACCCAGTTTTTGTAACAGATCCCAGTGAATTGTGTCTAATGAGCTTCCATGATCAATTAACGTTCTCTTTACGGTCCTATTCCCGATCTTGACCGATATGACGAGGGCATCACAGTGAGGATAGCGGACTCCTTCTGAATTGTCGGGAGAGAACGAGATGGGTCCCCAGATGCCGGGAGGGTCCTCCGGAGTTGACGTGAGGCATACAGGAGTCGCGGTTCCTTGTCCCGATGACGTGGGAAGGTCTCCGGAGAGTGACTCCGAAAAGATGAAGTTTATCGGCTCGTCGTCATCCGAGTTATGGTCAAAACTGGACCTTCCTCGTGGGGGAACTTTCTTCCTGGAAGTGGTTGTAACAATATCTCCCTGCTTCAGACATTCCCGTAACTTCCTATTCCGAATCAGTTCCTCCACCTGATCGCGAAGAGCAATGCAATTCCTTGTTTCGTGATCGTGATCCTGGTGGAACTTACAGTTTAGCTTCCTGATTCGTTTATCCGGTGGTGCTTGCATCGGTTCAGGTGTGCAGAGTAGACCGCTCTTGCCGGCGATCTCGAATATCTGATCCATCGGATACTTCAGAGGGGTGTATTTTTCGAACCTCCCCCTAGGGGGAGGCAGTGTGGGAGCGTCGTGACTTTCGATATTAACTGGTTTGAAGATCTGATGTTCCCTTTCCCTATCTGAATATGGCTTTACCCATCTTCTTGATTGCCCGGGTGGCTTTGTGGACCCCGAGGTCACCTTCTCAGACTTAGTCTGGGTGATATCTTCCGCTGTGGCGTACTTCTCGGCTCTTTCCATGAGCTCCCGATATGTCGATGGGCCTCGTTTGAAAAGGGACCAACTCAGCCTTCCTTAAAGAAGACCCTGTGAGAATGCCATCACAGCTCCTACCTCATTAAAGCCTTGGACTTGCCTTGCGGCCTCATCGAATCTTTTCATGTATTCCCGGGTGGACTCGGTATCTGTCTGCTTGACTGAGTTCAAATGGACCATGTTTCTGCGTCTTCTCCGGCTTGAAGCAAAACTACTCCGAAATTCCTTCGAGAGCTCGTGAAAAGAGGATATGCTTTGCCTTTTAAGATTTCCATACCATGTCCTCGCATCTCCGGAAAGGGTTAAGGGAAAGATTCTGCATTTTACCGCGTCGGATGCTGTTTGCATATTCATCCAATCTAGATAAGTATCCAGGTGATCCTCAGGGTCCCCCGTTCCGAAAAATCCGCACATATCCTTCCGAGGGAGCTTGATGCTATTTGGCACTGTCACAGAGGTGATGCATTGTCTCGGTCTGGAGATTGAGTATAAATGAGACGGAATACTTATCCATCAATCAGTTTATATTGAAAAGATTCTGAAAAGATTTAATATGGATAATGCTCACCCATTAAGTACTCCTACGATTGTTAGAACCCTTGATCCTAAGAAAGACCCATTCCGACCATTGGAAGATGGTGAAAAGATACTTGGTCCTGAAGTACCATATCTTAATGCAATTTGTGCTTTATTATATCTTGCTCAAAGTACGCGACCAGATATTGCATTTTCAGTAAATTTACTTGCTAAATTCAGTTCAGCACCAACAGAAGATATTGGAATGAGATCAAACATCTTTTTCGTTATCTTCGTAGAACAAAAGATTTAGGGTTATATTTTTCAAAATCTAACAACTTTTCAGGTTTAATTGGTTATGCTGATGCCGGATATCTATCTAATCCCCATAAAGCTCGTTCACAAACGGGGTATGTTTTTACTTATAATGGCACAGCAATCTCCTAGCGCTCCACAAAGCAAACAATTGTTGCTACATCATCTAATCATTTTGAGATCCTTGCACTTCATGAAGCAAGCCGAGAATGCGTGTGGCTAAGGTCAGTAATTTCTCATATTCAAAATACATATGGATTTTCATTATCTACAGGAATACCAACACCGATATTTGAAGATAATGTGGCTTGTATTGCTCAAGTTAGAGGGGGATATATCAAAAGAGATAGAACCAAACATATTTCTCCCAAATTCTTCTATACTCATGAACTTCAACAGAGGCGACAGATTGATATTAAACAAATACGGTCTATAAATAATCTTGCAGATCTGTTTACCAAAACATTGCCGATATCGACTTTTGAAAAACTGGTATATGGGATTGGCATGCGTCGACTCTGCAAATTACAAGATTGATATTGAAGTTTCATTCATGGGGAGCGTTCAATCAGGGGGAGAAAATTTTTGAATGAATGTATGTGTACTGTATTCTTTTTCCTTCTACCGGATTTTGTCCCACTGGGTTTTACTGGGAAGGTTTTAATGAGGCAGTTCTGAACACATCCATACCACTTGATCCAGAAGATCATTGTATATATTTTTGCTAAGGTTTTTGTCCCACTGGGTTTTTCCTAACAAATTAAAATACAAGTGGTGAAAATCCAAGAGGGAGTATTACAACACACGTGTGGCTTTTCCCCACATGCTTTCATCTTGGCTTGTTGAAGACACCAATACATGTGCAAGCATCTCCTTCATTGTCAACATGCATGTTGACTTATGGCATCATATTTGTTGGATCTTTAGTTCTATATATATATAAGTTCAATCCATTTGTAACTTTTTGGGTGGAACTTCTCATATAATACAAAACTGATAACAGTAATTCTTCTCCTCTTTTTCATTTTTATTCTCTCGTTTCTTCATCTCATATCTTCTTATATTTTATTCTTTATTTCTTTGTTATTTAATTATTGTTCTCTACTGTTTCCAATTTAATTTACAACAAAAGCCCTTTAAAGTGGGATTATTGTCAAAATTTGTAAAAGCCTTCTACGTTTTTTGTTTTTTTGTTTTTTTGTTTTTTTTCCTCCTCCTCTAAAAAGGGGAATGGAAATACAAATGCTTTTGTTTACAAATATGTACTTAAAATGTAAGCTTTTAGGTTTGAGATTTACTAATATATACAAATATATGGATAAGTGGCCACTAGAGTAATTATGAAGAAAAAAAATGATTATAATTGTCATTTTGATACTAAGTGAACAAATTGATGGCTACTAGAATAGTTCTTAGAAAAAATTAATGGTGTTATAACAGAATGACCATTAGTGTAACATTGTTCACCAAAAATGATCAATTTAAATTAATTTCCCATCTAATAACCATTTTGATAGCGATGACCCAAATTGATGGTCACTAAGGTAATTATCTCTATCTTTAACCATGACGGATTACTAAGTGTATACAAGAAGTGTAAAGGTTGTGTTAATACTGATAGTACGTCTTTAATGCATATATGCATCATTTCAATTTTAACTTGTTTTGATATGATCACATATAACACACATGTAACATGATTTGACATGTAAACAGCATGTGACATACTAAAACAAAACCAAATTTTAATGGTTTATGGATGCATTATCGCACTAAAGTTGACCCCATATTGATATAGTTATCGTTAAGAATTAAGATAAACAAGTTGGAAAGACTTCAAATTCAATGAAACAAGTTACCAATTTCCTAGTACTATATTAGAATCAATCACCCTTCCTCTTTATAGTCTAGGGCGAATATATTCTCTAACCAGTACCCTATTTTTTTAGTAATTGGCCCACACTAATGGTTCAAAATCAATCACTTGTTAAAAAAATGAATGAGAGGAAATACATTCAATACTTTAAAGTAAACATGACAGGCACAAACACTAGAATTTTCTTCTCCCCTTTTGGATGCCCAGTTGGGGATGTTCACACTTTTGACTTACAACCTACAAGAGAGTAACGGCTTTCTACATAGAAAAACAAGTCAGCCATGGATTCCCCACGAATTTGAGTTTTTTTCAGCTAAAAGAACATAAGACTTGCGATTGGTAGTTAATATAACTCACAAATCTTGATTTTTCGTCCTAACAACGTAGAATTCCGAAGCATGATAATGGCATACTTTCTTTTAGCTTCTTTTTCATGCTATTTTAATATACTGAATCAACGAAGTTAGTAATAGCCTTCAATGCTCAAAACAAAGTAATCAAGAATTTATTATAAGGATTGACACTATACAGTCATGTACTTGAGAACAGCCCCACGAACCTTTTCCATAAAAGCTGCTGCTTGTTTCTGCATGTTGGAAACCAAACTTGATGTAACTATTTAGTTTCATTTGGTGAAGATGATGATAAGTTTGAATGATAATTCAATTATGGACACTGATTAAAACATTTTTAGTTTTCTAGTTCTATTGAATCAATTAAATATTTGTTACGTGTTCATTGGTGGAGATTTTGTGTTCATTGGTGGACAGTGCAAGTGTAACAGGTTAAATTTCATTGTTCTCAATAATGTATGTCAATGAAAGATGGTGTACTAATGCATGATGCGTCGGCATTTTAATACTCTATAATCAAAATTATGAGATGATGGTATAAAGATTTTATCACAAGAAGATGAAAGAAAATTTCACAACAGTGCTAACCTGGTCACCCTTTTGTGCATTCGATATGTTTTCATCGAGGAGTGTCAATAAGGATCTATTAAGTTCATTCCGTTCAACCATCTCCAATAACTGTATGGAAAAATAAAGTCAACTCAGTCAAGCAGCACACAAACAAAAACATATCAAGTGTAGAGGCATGATAAGAAAAATCAGCAAGACATACAGTTGCTTTCACATCCTTTGATGTCAAGATTGTAGTTAGACTTTTCTTTGCTGTTATAAGTTCAACTTGCATTTTGTCATATGCTTCTGTAACCGAAAAAAGGAGCCAAAGACTTGAGATTGTTGGAAAAGACAGAACAATGTATCAATTCTTCAGCAGAAAGGTTCATAGAGACAAACAAACCTGTTCCTTCCAGCAGAGCCTTCTGTAGTGCTTCCAGCTCAATCAATCTGTCTTCCATATCCTACAATATCCATCAGCAGTTTCAAATTGTTGTTCCATAGAATAATAATAGAGAATCCATCTTGAATATATAGTTTCAAGAACAACCTGAGTTTTTGAAACACCAAATCGAAGTTGGCCTAGTTCAAATTGCAGGTGTGAGAAAAACTCGTTATTCAATCTGCAAATTTGTATGTTACAAGGGGATTGTTGAAGGTAGATTTCAATTTTGTGGAATAAAAAATATTTCATTCATCGAGAGTGTAAAATGATTATGAAGTAAAGAGAACAACATTCTAAATGATGTGGACAAAAAGTGAGTGAATAAAATTTCATGTCAGTCAGATTCAAATTCTTGAGTTAATGGTATCACCAGTGGTTTTTTTTACAGCATTCACAGTATGCTAATTATTTCTTTTCCTACTGCCAGAAGGAGAGAGATCAGAGAGTGGAAGATAATATTTTTCATTCTGAAGCTGTATATAGAAGCAACGAACCGAAAGCCATTAGACATGTCAAAACAATCAAGTAGTTTACCACATCAAAATCGAAAAGGAAGTTATCAGACATATTTAACTAGCTATTTAATCTAGACTGTTGATAAAAGTATGTTACAATTTAAAAGGCTAGATTCGAAACAATTCAAAATCAAATAGCTACGATTAAAGGGATCACCACTTTACAAAACACTACATAAATTGGTAATCCCTACCACCATTTCATAAACCTCAGTATTTGGCCAAATTGCTCAATCCCTCGCATTCTCTGTATTGCAGTAATAGAATATTGTTTCCTAACATACTTGACATCAAAAGCGTTCATGTTTTAAATCGTTTGTGTGCAATGATATTAAACACCCGATGCTTCTTTAGATTCTAAAGGCATATTTGCTTTCATAAGGTTATTACTATTTTTTTTCAGCAAATTTTCTGTTCAATACAAATCACAGTTTGAAGCAATTTTCTGTTTAATTTAGTTACTCTCATCAGTTTAAGATACACAAATTCTAAATTTTTCTCCAACAATGTGCACCCACACGGCCACACAGGCACCATTTAATCAATATTACTCTTGGAAGAAGCAAAACATCAATCAAGTGGTAGGCATTTTTCAAAAGCATGACATTGTCTTTATCTATAAATAGAAAAACAAACAAGTGAACTCACAGTGGCCTCATTCTCGCAATTTCAAACTCAATTTCTTGAGCTTCAGTGTCAAGAAAGTACTCTATAAGCTCCGTTGGAGTATCCGGTACAATCCGAGACTAAAAAACAAAATCCCATCACCAAGAAAACCATTTTGAATTACAGAGATAAAATAAATAAATAAATAATTTACTTGTCGAAGAGCTCTGCGACGCTCCTTTTCTTCACGAACATGTTGCTCAAAAGCTTCTCGTGCCTCTGAATCTTTCTCGAGCCGTCTTTTAAACTCTAATTTAGCGATATGTCCCGTCTGGGGAGGCCCCAATATGCCTTCTGGGTCCTTCAAAAACAATATTTCTTTTCAGCTCATGAAATTGTATAAATTATGAAACATGTTTTTTAACAAAGAAACCGAGTTTTCTTTCTTTGCGTCAGTTTTTACCCATCCAACGCATGAGACTCTGAGTCGAGAAATGGCCGTTCTACGGCTTGTACGGGCGGTGGTTATGGTGGTTATGGTGGTGGTAGCGATGCCTGTAAAGAGAGTGGCCATTACGAAAGCTCGCTATTTCTGGTTTTGCTACGTGTTATCCGTTGGAAGATTACAAAATCTTTATTATCCAATTTAGATAGAAAAATATGAAATACATGTGGGCCTCTTTCAATTACATATTTACATGTGATTGGGGCCCAATAAATACGGACACATATGGGCCTATACTTTAAGGACAAAGCCCGTCTGGGATTTTATATGACCATAAGCTCGTTCGTTTTTTTTTTTTTTTTTTTTTTTTTTTTTTTTTTTTTTTTTTTTTTAAGCTTTCATCATTGGTAGGATTCGAGCTGCTGACCTAAGAATCATTTACTCAAACCCTAAGCTCGTCCATCTTCCAGTTTAGCTACACCCATGTTGGCATATATCTATAATCTACTCTAATTACAAAGTCAATTCAAACACACATTGAATGTGTTTAGATCTAATAAAATTCAAGTCAAATTCAAATTTATTTATATTTCAAAAATAATAAAATTCAAATAGAACCTAGGATGTTTGATTGTGTTCTAAAAAAACTCACAAAATAAATATAATTCAAAATCTCGAGTTGCATCCATATTATCTGCCTATATGGTATCAAAAAATGTATTTCAGTTTCAATATATTATTATTTTCTAACAAGACGAGGTTATTTATTTATTTTCTAAAACTGTTCGAGTCTCTTTCTGTTTTTTTATTTTATTTATAAGGTTAGTTTAAATCTAAATTCATCTAAAAGGATTAATTTTATAAGAAAATAAATAAAAATTGTATTCTCTGTTTTATGATATGATGGCATCATGGTCACTAGTAGTTTTTATTCGGAGAAACTCCCCCGAATTTGTTGATTGATAACCAGCCACCAGACCATAATAAAATGTTTGACAATATTTTTGTTCTCTTTTAAAAAATTTCTTCATGTCAATATTTTTTGCTAAATTTTAGAAAAACACAACATCATCAAGTGGAAATGTGGAATGCAGCTCTCTTTGTCTCCTTTATTGGACAATTTGATTGTCCCTACCTTGTGTCGATACAAAAACAATGGCCATTACTGTTTTTCTATTCTTACCAAAATTTCAAACCCTATGCCAATACAATAATTCACCAAGGAGACTAGTAGACTACCCCACATTGTTTTACTTTTATTATCCGAAACTTTTGCAATCACACAAATTTGGGCAAAAGATATGAATATCAAAAGAGAAATTTAGGGGATCTGCTTAAATCCCATATCCATCTTACCATAAATTAATGCTTGATTGAAGTCAGAATTCCATCTCCTAAAATGTATAAGATAATTAAGTACACCATCTCTTACCACAAGTGTTAGTACATCTTTCTTTATACACTAGTGGTTGGGGGTTCGAAAATCATCATACACATTTTATAAATATGTGTAAAGAGTTTTTTCGTTGATGTTGTTGGAGGTTTGATATCTCTTATTATAAAAGTAGATATCTGAACATTACATGTACGGTCTGAGTAGGGGCGAAGGTACATGGAAACCAGCTTCCAAAAAAAAAATATTAACAATCATACAATTCTAATAAGTTAAAGTTTAAAGAAAACAATTAAGTGACAATATTTACAATCTTTTATTAATATCAAAACACATCAAAATTTTCTTTCCTCTTAAATTTCCATAACAAAAGAGACTTTTTTTTTGAAGGGAAGAAATATTATTAAAACCGACTAAACAGCACAATCCAACCTGATTACATTACTAAGGCGAGGAGGAGACCCCTCCTGCCACCAGCAATCATCAGCAGAAACAAAAGCTAAACTGGCTATCTCATGGGCAGCCTTATTGGCACCCCTAGGAACAAAGGAAACAGCAATCCCATAAAGACGAGAAAGAGCAACAATATCATCAATAAAAACACCTATATCAGCAAAAACACCAGCATCAGAGTAGGAATTGATCATGTCCACCACACCCTTAGAGTCACTCTCAAGAACAGCAGGCAGACAATTAGCATCAATAGCCAACCGAAGACCATGAAGAATAGCACCAGCTTCAGCCACAGCAGCATCATAACAGGCTGTCAAACGCCTGGCAGTAGACACCACCACCACCCCATCAGAGTTTCTAATGAGCGCACCAAAACCAACCAGATGGACATCTTTTCTAATAGCTGCATCAGTATTAATTTTAAACATACCAGGGGTTGGCCTACACCATTTCGCAGCAGAAGAGAGACCAGCATTAGGAGAAGAGTACACCTTACAGAGTAAATTAGCCTTACGAAACTCCACCATATAATCCTCAGCCCAAGCAACAACATTCTCGACCCTAGCCTTGGAGGAGGAGTGCACAAACTGATTCCTCCAGTGCCAAACCCGCCAGAAAATCACACACAAAAGCTCAACTTCTTCAACCTTTAAAATATCGCAGCAATAAGCAAATAAATCTTGAAGCTGCATACTATCAGTCCAGCCAATATCCTTCAACAGGGAGCAAGATTGACGAACATCTTTAACACATCGGCACCCCCAAACCGCATGCAACGAGGTCTCCGGGACCTTTTTACAAACAGGACAGAACACAGCAGCCTGGACACCCCTACCCACCAGATTACTCATCGTAGGCAACCAGTTCCGGCAGGCTCTCCATATGAAAATCTTCACTTTTTGAGGAATATGTAATTTCCACAGCAAATGCCACCATTTATCAGAACATGAACCAGAGGCAGACCCTTGAGAGCTAAGAATTTTACCCAATTGGTACCCACTCTTAACCGTATACTGACCAGAATTATCAAAATGCCACAGGGGAGAATCCCCCAAACTATTGCAACCCAGCGGTAAGCTAAGAATAGCTTCAGCCTCCTCAGCCAAAAACGAGTCTTTAATTAGGCGAGAATTCCACTGACCAGAATCTGAAATGAGCCCACTAACCAAGGCCTGCTCACCTAAAACCGGAGGAGATTGAACCAGAAAAGAATATTGGCGAGGAATCCACCTATCTCTATAAATAGATAAAGAGGAACGGGCACCAATTCTCCACCTAGTACCAGCCAACAACAAGTCACGACCCCACATGAAGCTCTTCCAAACATACGAGCCTGATTTACAGATGTCTTCGTGGAAGAAACTAGAGGTGGGGAAATACCTACCCTTCAGCACCTTCGCAACCAGGGAGTTAGGACTGGAAACAATTCTCCAACACTGTTTCGCAAGCATAGCTTGGTTAAAAAGAGCAATGTCTCGGAACCCCAATCCACCTTTACCCTTATCTTCACAAAGTCTATCCCACGAGCACCAATGAAGTTTCTTCTCATTACCAGCAGACCCCCACCAAAATCGATTACACACACGATTAATATCATGGATAAGACCCTTCGGAAGACGAAAAAGGTTCATCGCATATGTGGGGATCGACTGAACCACTGCCTTCAGTAAAACTTCCTTACCCCCAGCCGAAAAGAGACGACTCTGCCACCCTTGGACTTTACTCCAAATCCGCTCTTTAATATTGTTAAAAAGGTGTGTCTTATTCCTACTAGCAAAGCTAGGCAAACCTAAATACCGTTCATGACAGCGGACTAAATTCACACCCACCACTTGAGCCAACCTAGAACCAAACTCATGAGAGACCGAACGGCTAACACAAAGGGCAGATTTGTTGTAGTTGATCTCCTGACCTGAAGCATCCGCATACATGGTCAAGATCTTCTTAATATACTCACAATCCTTCAAAGTTGCTCTAGCAAAGAGCAGGCTATCGTCTGCGAAGAATAAATGAGAGATAAACGGGCCAGTACTACCACACCTATACCCCGAAATCTTACCATCCAGAGCTGCTTTGTTGATGAGACAGGAGAGAGCCTCAGCACAAAAGAGACTTATGTAGAGTTTTTTTCTTCATTTGATGAAATTCAAACAGATTTTCAATTACTAAAATTTTATTTTACTATAGAGGTTCGCTTTTGAAATTTTTTTAATGATGCTACAAGTGTTGTCAATTAGGTTGTTGATGGTGGACATACAAATTATTATGTGGGTCTAATTTTGTCTGATATTCGGCTATTGATGTAAAATCTAAATTTTTGTTTTATTAGTTTTGTACCTAGAAAGGCTAATTATGTAGCTCATTCAATCATTCGTTAGCCAAGATTGCTCTTTACTTGTCTGAGGATCGTTTCTGATTAAATTACTATCCTTCTTGTGTTAGAGGGTACCTTCTCAAAGATCTTCTGGGTGTTTGTAACCCCTTCTTTTTTTAATGAAATTTTCCTTTTCAAATTTCTTTTTAATTTTTTTTACTTAATTTAGCTCACCCCGAAATTAGATCCCGGTTTCGCCCTGGGTTTGAGATGTTTATTCTTGTTTTATAATAAAAATTGAATGCGGAATGAGTCATAGACTCATAGATATTGTTTTTTTTTTTTCTTTTTGACAACACGGAAATTTCTATAAAAACCAAAAAAGTAAGGTGCACAACAACAATGAAAATTTAGAAAACAATGCCTGAGAAATAGTATTTAATCTAACAAGTGATGCGATGTGATGTGACACGTAAATTTATAATTCGCCGACTGCGGAACCTTTCATTCTGAAATTATCTGTAGAGGAATTCAAAGTGTTTGTCATGCATTCACATTAATTACTTTTCTTTTTTCATTGAAACCGATAATATATATATATAATATATATGTGAAGTTTGAATGTCCAAAAAAATAAAATAAAAAATTATGTGAAGTTTGAAACTTCGAACATATACTATCACGATATGTTTGGTGTGTGGGATTGAAACATACACTATCAGGATGTGTTAGATGTGTGGGATTAAATTGGATTTGATTGGACCGGATAATATGTGTTTGGTACTGTGATATGTTTAGTGTAGTACGAATTGGACTAAAATAATACTCTCCCTTGTTTAGTATAACATAAGATTAGATAAAAAATAATAATTGAAAATAATTGTTTTGCAAAAAGAGTATTATAAAATTATCACTAGACTAAGTATATGTTTAGTATGGTTTTTTATAAAGATCAAAAGCGTTTTTTTTTTTTTAATACTATAAGTTGTGTTGAAGTTTTTTTTTATATTGTTTGGCAAAAATCAAAACATCCTTTTTTTTCTTCAACAAAGCTATGCTCTCATATATATATATAATAATTTTCTAATGAGGACTTTTACAATGCACACTTTAAGCACATTTTGATAAAATTGCATGTAATCAAATGTTTTTCGATGAAATTTTTTGTATGGATGATTAAAACATTGAAATACATTTATAGAAAAAAAAATAAAAAAAAATTCGGGTGCAAAAACTAATTTTTTCTGATTTTTTGAAGATAAAACATTTAAAAATAAGGAAATATAAAATATAAAAAATAAATAGTTCTCAAATCTACGAAAAACATTTGATTATATGCAATTTCATCAAAAAATATTTAAAGTGTGCATACAAATTTTTTATTGTCAGTTCATTATGAAAATAAATATATTATGATGAAGAATGTGGACCATTAGATTTACATACTTTGACTCAAAGTATATGCATTTATCAAAACTTCTCTATAATCTATGGTTCATATTCTTTATCTTGATATATTTATTATCATGATAAACTGATAATAGAAAGAATATATAATGGCAATGTGGACACCCAATAGTTATAGTTGAATGTGATATTAATGAACCAATCCACAAAACAAAATTCAGTCTGAACACAAATATTGGTCAACAACTAGACATTGATCACATTACGCATATGAATTTATAATATAAAGAGCTACATCTTGGAATATTGACTACATATAAATTAAACTCGTTAAATAGGTTTCTTTCAACAACCAAAAAAAAATCATTAAATAGTCACATCCGGATAAATTATAAGCCTAATGAATGATGATATGAGTATATCAGACCAAATGAGTTTTATTTACCTATTTACCATACCATCTGACATTAGTATTACAATCGTTTTGTACGGCTTTGAATTATATTATTTTAACTATAATATATTTTTTCCTAAGAAAAACTTCATAAATATAATTTTAAACTTATATTTTATAATATCCGTGTGCATCGTACGGGCTATAAACCAAAATATATATATATATATATATTGTTATTATAAATCTCTTCTCAACCTTTTCTTTTGTTTTTCTTTATACTTATAAATCTCTTCCCAACCTTTTCTTTTGTTTTTCTTTATACTGAAAAAAATTATATTCAACGGTGGAGATTGTTTGATATACGGAGATCTACTACATCTATTTTTTAAAATAAATAAATAATTTAGTATTATATAAATAATTAATAATGAGTCGATCATATTAATAACTAATTGTGCACCTCTATGGCTCTAAGCTAGCTAATATATTTTTTTAGATATGGTTGTTCACTTGTTTGGCAATGTTAGCCACGACCCACGAGTCACGACTCACCAATGTATTATTAATATAAAGATGGGCTGTCTTTCTCGTGACATATCAAAGTTGTCAAAAAAAATCCTAGTCACTTCCAAAAAAGAAAAATAAGAAATAAAGGATCCCAATTGTCCAATATCTACACATTACTTCAAGTCGTCAACCACAAATGCAGCTCGTTCTTTATCTTTTTTTATTTTATTTTATTTTTAATTTAAATGAACTTAGGAAAACCGTTTGATATCAATATATGTCCAAATTTGATGTCCAAATGATGTGGTATCATTGATTTCTTTGTATTAAAATTACATAATTAAAATGATTGGATTTTAGTGATACCACA
Source organism: Acer campestre (assembly GCA_954870605.1). Taxonomy (NCBI): domain Eukaryota; kingdom Viridiplantae; phylum Streptophyta; class Magnoliopsida; order Sapindales; family Sapindaceae; genus Acer; species Acer campestre. The sequence goes on from CATOZR010000229.1 coordinate 16,875, forward strand.
TCATTTAGACCTCAAATTTGAAAAAAGTAACATTACTCTTATTGTTATATACATGATTATTTGTTAATTATACTTTAAAACGGATGCATATCACCTCTTAACACATGTGGTGGTAGACATCCCGTTTACAACATTAGTGGCAAGGGGCTCAATCCCCACTATATGCACATTCTCGTTTATGTTAATATCGCGGGTTTGAATCTTATCATGTGTATTTGGATTCGCTCTGGAGCTACCGGTTTGCTATGTGTCACTCATGTAGTGTTAGAATATCTCCATCACGGCATCACCGGATATGTCTATATTTATAAAGACAAAATAAAAACTAAAAACAAATTAATCCGAGTGTGATTAGGTTCTGATTGCCTGGCAC
>CATOZR010000230.1:0-15444 GCA_954870605.1 Acer campestre
ACTATAATTGTACGGTTGAGAGCATCTCCCACCATATTCTAAATTGTTGTTCCTGATAATTTTTTTTTTTAGAGTTTCTATCTTTGAAACTCTAAATATAGAGTACCAAGAGTGAAACTCTAAATTAACTTTTCATAAATTATAGGCTAATCGGTACTGATGCCCCCTGAACTATGCCTGAATTTGCACCTTACCCTCTATATTTTTTTTTTCGCCTTTAAACCCCCTGAACGATGAAACTTGTCTCCTCATAGGGGGCAAAAAACTCAGGTGTTTGCCAAAAAACGAGAGTTCAGGAGGTTTAGTGGGGAAAAAAAAGTATAGAGGGCATATTGAATATTTTAGAAGAGTTTAGAGGGCATCAATGCCAATTAGCCTAAATTATATACCAACTTTACCCCCATCGGCCATCTTCATGGTTGAAAACAAAATTTTGAAATCTATATTCTTTTACATTTTTAATTAAATTCAATTAATATATATTAAGTTATAATTTATAAATCCTATTATGATAAATATCATACCATTAGAATGATCCCGTAGATCTTCAAAATGAGACTAAAATTAAATTTTCATTAATGATATTTTTATTTAATAATTTTTCAATTAGAGATAAAGATAGTGCGTGTGGTGGTAGTGAAATTTTTTTAGAGATGGAATCGAGAGAAAATATTCCCTTTTGGAACTCTATTTTAAAGTTAGAGATAGAGATGTGGTGGGAGATGATCCGAGTAGTTATTAATTTTATTTATCTGATTCCAGCAAGGCAAAGACACCGACCAAATATTGACATCATGATCCTCTTCAAACCTGTTCAACAGACTTATCATAAGTAAGTAACTAGGTATTTTAGGAAGAAAAACCAAGAACATTACAACAAACTTTGTGAATATTCAGTATCCTGCACCAAGCACATTTATAACAGTCAAATAACCTTGATGAAAAAGATTAATACTATTTCTTATAAATAGATTGAGAGGACAGACACCAAATAAAATTGTTTCTCGCTATATTTTCTCGAATGTATTTCTACAATTGGTTGATTGAGAAACTCTGATAATATCACACGCTGAATCATATCAGATTGTTTGGTTACGCTGCTACTGGTTCCGGCCTTTTGCTGGTTTTGATTCCCCTTATAGCTGTAAAACAAGTAATTTAATCCGCATATAAGGTTTAAGGGCATAAATGTTTGTGCATGAAAAACTAATCAATGTTCCGTGTGGCTAACCTTCAGCATAATCTTTAGCTCCAAAGACAGCTGAACCCGCAACCAAAGCATTAGCTCCGGCCTCAATAACCTGCCGGCACAGATAACAAATACACAACAATTTAAGAATAATTCTAAGCCAAGGAAGTTTTCTCAAATACAAATGAACAACTGAATCTAAAAAATTAAAAATTAAAAAAGAACGAAAAAATTAAGACTGCAAAAAAATCTTGGAACATATTTTAAAAGCCTTTGTGAAGAAAAGGTGTTGTTTTAATATTTATCAATCAACAACATTCAATTCGTGTTTGCATTAAATTGTAAGATGTGTGAAAATGCATTGTGATTTTCTAAGATACCATTCAAATACTGTCATATGTCAAATATTAAAAGACTCCATGGGCAACTGGAACGCTGATTCACAAATCATCATAAACTGGCCCATTTCTTCTTCACTAGATAAAAGATGAGATGATCTCATATAGGGGCCATTCTCTAGTTAGGTCTGGTTCTAATGTTTTTCATGCAGTCCCAAATGATTAACATCAAATTACTCGGATTATCACATGTGATAATCCTTAGGACCACACGATAACTTCATGATCAGACCTGACTAGAGAATTATACCTTGTAAGCATTTTTTGGACCCACTCCACCATCTACTTCAATCCATGGGTTTACTCCCTGTATAAAAACAACCATCCTTCAATAAACGTGAGAAAGATAATCAACCAAGGACACACACGTACACACACATGAAGATTATACCTTCTCTACACACAATCTTCTTAAGTCTGATATTTTCTTTACTTGGCTCTCAATAAAGCTTTGTCCACCAAAGCCAGGGTTCACAGACATAATCAGGACCAGATCAATCACTGTCAACATGATTAATATGTAAATTGTCAAATATAAACCAAATGTGTGGTACTAGATCAATTTCTAAGTTGTAAAATCCATCTCGTCCATCCATCTCTTGTACCCTCTTCTTTCAATTTTGCTTCTTGGTAAAAATAGGCAAACATTTCTGGAATATTTTACAACGAAAAGAGCAGGATGACCTTGGTCAATGTTATGTTGATATTTTAAACCTCTTTTTTTAATCATTTATAACCTCATTTAATGTGGCCAAAAATTGTCATAATTAATCTTATCAAGAAACAGACAACATAGATTGAAAGTGAGCCATAGATTATCAATTTAGCATAAAAAGAGTTTAAACACTCTCTTCCTAAAGGCTCTAAAATAACCTGTTCTAGTTACATAATCTTACCCTTCAACAATTTTGCATGACTAGCTTACTCCTGCAGTTACAATGTACCACATTAGGTTATTATTCATTTATTAATATTTTGATCATGTCCATAGGCAAGGCTGGATGGCACCCTCAGCCAACTCTACCGAAAAAAGAAAAACGAAAAATGAACAAGGGGAATATGAGACAGAACAAGAAAGCTCACCATCAAGGACATACTCTATTGTACTCAGTGGGGTACCAGGGTTTAGGACAACTCCAGCTTTTGCTCCCAGACTCTTTATCTGAATAATAAGAAAAATAATATAGCACACAAAGTTGTGAACAACTAATAGAACCTAAATGGGGAAAGAGCATCTCCAAATAATATCTAGATTTTTAAGACTGTTAATAACAACCAGAAATAGACAACCTCATAAGCAAGCTAACAAGGTTATTCTTTGAGCAATAATATAAATACTAAAAAAAAAACCAATTACATTATAATAATAATAAATAAAATAAAATAAAATAAAGGGAAAAAAAAAAAAAAAAAAAAGAATTCTGTCTGGACTAAGCATCAAGCATGAAATATGTGGGCTAATTCATATGGTTCAGATACAAAAAAATAAAAATAAATAAATAAATAAATAAATAAAAAATAATCATATAATCTTGCAGGGAAAAAACAAGTATGCCTCATAAGAAAAAAAAAAAGTGTGTTCAAAAGGCTCAGGGCAGAAACCTTACTAATACAAGATACATTCTTAAGGCTTCTTGTTAATTTTTTAAAATGGTTTGCACTATTGAAATATTGTATGTATCAAGATTTTCCCACTACTTGTATATTTTACTTTATCAGGTAGTTTTTGTAGAACATGCACACTTAGTGGTGATCCTCTTATCCATCCAAAGATATATCACGAAAACATCAGGATATTATCCTTTGGTTCAAAAGAAAATATATAGAGCAGATAAAGAAGAGAAAACTCTGTGGCAACATCGGATATTATCCTTAGGTTCACAAGAAAATATATAATTCCAGGGCACAAGAAAATCTTACTTGGTCAACTGTGCGATGCAAATGGATGGTGGAAGATTGTTCACAGTGAACGCTGACAATGTCAGCTCCAGCCTTGATAAAATCAGGCACTCGTTGTTCAGGTTCAACAATCATCTGTAATTGTTCAATCATTATTAGCAAGAACGTTTTTTAATTTTAATATGGCCCAAAAATGAAAAACTATGGAACAAAATCATACCAAATGCACATCCAATGGAAGATCTGTCACAGGGCGCAAGGCATCAACCACAAGAGGTCCAATTGTAATGTTGGGAACAAAACGGCCATCCATTACATCAACATGAATCCAATCACAACCTGCCAGTTCCACTGCTTTAACCTAAGAAAAAATGAAATTCAAACTCAAGGCTAATGAATGTTGAGCACAATTGGAGATCAGAATCAATTTAAAGATTTTCAGAGAGAAGCATGAATTAACTTTTATTAGAGAAAATATTAAGCTATTTATACAAGTGAAGACGGTAGAACTAATAATTACAGCAGACATAGGAAAAATACTAGAGTAGGTAATAATTACTACAGCAGACCTAGGAAACAAAACACTAGAATAAGTAATAACTACAATAGTAGGTACAACCATAGGAAATTAAAGCTCTGCCACCTGTTCCACTGTAGGAATATAAGGCATACATATTACATCTTCTTCTAGCATTTCTTTAATGAAATGTCTATCAATCTCCACATGTTTGGTCCTATTATGTTGAACAGGATTATGACCAATGTTAATTGCTGCTTTATTGTCACAATAAAGTGTCATAGGCATAGGGCTTGAAACTTTCAGATCTTCAAGAAGCTTCTTCAACCACAACAATTCACAAATTCCATGAGCAACAGTCCTAAACTCAGCTTCTGCATTGCTACTTGCCACCATTGTCGGTTTTTTACTCCTCCAAGTCACTAAGTTACCACCAACGTAGGTACAATACCCTGAAGTTGATCTTCTATCCATCACACATCCCGCCCCATCAGCATTTGTGAATGCTTCAATTCTAAGATGTCTGTGATTCTCAAACAATAAACCTGTTCAGGCTTCCCTTTTAAGTACTTAAGAATTCGGTAGACTACCTCAAAATGCTCTTCTCCAGGTGAGTGCATGAAGTGATGCACTACAATTACTGCAAATGCAATGTTTGGTCTAGTATGTGAGAGAAAAATCAGTCTCCCAACTAGTCTTTAAAACTGTGATTTATTCACAACCCTATTTGAGCTAGCTGCCTCCAACTTCAAATTAACTTCCATAGGTGTTTCAACAGGTTTGCACCTAAGAAGTCTTGTTTCCCTAAGTCAAGTACATACTTCCTTTGAGAAACAAAAATGCTCCAAGGTCATTTACCTTAAATTCCTTAACAATAAACAACTTCAGCTCTTCTAGTTCCTTTAATCATTTCCGGTCAAGATCATATCATCCACATATACAATAAGAATAGCAATCTTACCATCATTAGAATGCTTAACAAACAATGTATGGTTAGCTTGACTTTGATGATATCCACGGCCATTAACAGCTTTAGTAAAAAAGATTTTAAAGTAAGACTCTCTGATATAGTAATTGAACCTTTTCCTCCAACTAGAGATAAGCTCTTATCAGCAATTTGAATTTTAGGATTACCAGAACAGGGAACTTATGAGGTAAAAAAATGAGATGAATTGGTCATATGGTAAGATGCATCGGAATCAATGATCCATGGTGCTGAACTTGAAAAACTAGTAAAAGCAGTGAATGAACTACCTTTTTGTGAAAGAGAACCTGAAGAAGTGTTAGGAAAATGAGTCTGGCATGGCGTTTTGTAAATATGATCAAGCTGTTCTTTTTTAAAGAAGATATTTGTGCCTCGGGTTCAATAGCAGCATGCATTCTATGACCACTTCTGTCTCAAGAAATTTTTCCCTTCCAATTTGCTGGCTTTCCATGAATTTTCCAATCAGTTGCTCGAGTGTGTCTTGGCCTATTACAAAAATCACATCAAACTTTGACCTTCTCAACAAATTGATGAGATTGCGTTGGTTGCTCTTGGATTGAATACAGCTGTTGCCATTTCTGTAGCATTAAGTGCAGAGGTTTCATTAGGCACATTCAAGAGTTTTCTTCCATCATCACTATTCGAAGATTAACTTCCCTTGTAGAGGGCAATGGCTCTTTTCCTAGAATATGACCCCTAACTTCATCAAACTCAACATTGAGGCCAGCCAAAATCTCAAACACTCAATCCTTCTCCACGATATTTTTGAACTGGGCACTATCCTTTGAACATGCCCAACTAAGATCATAAAACAAATCCAACTCTTGCCATAAACCCTGCAGCTTATTGTAGTACCTTCTAACATCCATCTCCCTTTGCTTTTTCTCTCGGATCTTGGTTTTAATCTCATAAACTTGTGCAGAATTGCCCAAGTGAGTAAGTAGCACGTATTGCATCCTAAACTTCCATTGCAATGGAGAGATACATGTAGTTTTTCCCTATCTCCTCAACCATGGAGTTCACAAGCCAAGTAATGATTGTGAAGTCTTATGCATCCTAGGCAGCATAAGCAGGGTCTTCTTTTTCAGGAGCCTTATTCGTTCCCGTTAGATAATCAATCTTCCCTCTTCCTCTAATAAATAGCTTTACTAACTGAGACCACGGTAAGAAGTTTTGTCCATTCAATAGATGAGTAGTGATATGAAGGATAGGTTTATCATTAAGAATGAGAGAAGACGTTTTAGGGTTTTGATTTACATCTGAAGTTACTTTACAGGAAACTTCAGTCATTTTGAAAGATAGAAACTAGAAGAATAAGTCTTCTAAGAAATCTAGTATTATCAACTAGAAAATCCAGCCTTATCTAATGAAGTCAGCCGAGCAACAAAGCAACAAGAAAACCTAGTAATGGAAGCTCTGATATCATGAAGATTTTCAGAGAAGAATGAATTAATTTTTATTAGAGAAAATATTAACCTATTTATACAAGTGAAGACAGCATAACTAATAATTACAGTAGACCTAGGAAACATACTAGAGTAGATAACAATTACTAAAGCAAACCTAGGAAACAACACACTAGAATAAGTAATAACTACAATAGTAGGTATAACTGTAGGAAATTAAAGCTTTGGCATTTCCACACGGTTGATGTGCTAAAGAAGTTGGCATAAATTGAAATGAAAATTGTAAAATGTAACAAACACCTACAAATTCATACCATAATGGATGTTCAAAAAAATATGTTATCACACAAATGGTTAAAAGCAAAACTTAACCTGCTCTCCCAACTTTGCGAAATTAGCCGAGAGAATAGATGGAGAAACAATAACATCACTTTTTGAGAACTTATCAACACGAGATGTCGCCTTGACTATAGTTTGAAATTTTCTCCTGAATGCATGTAACAAAATGGGGCAGAAGAACATCAAAAGCATAGACTTGATAACATTAATGGATATATGCAAATATGACAGAAATTAAGGACGCCAATTTCTGCTGTGTGAAAAGCATACAATTGCTTAATGTAACATGAATTGGATTTGCAGGAAGAGGGGGAGGGATTTTATCAATCTTGGCTCTAACTTGAAAGTAGCCCAATAACATTCTTTTTATCATCAATAAAACAAAAGAACACGGAAATAAACACCCAAAAAAGTTTTGGAAAGAACAAATGTTTTAATAATTTGCATATAGTTTAAAGCTACATGACAATAATCTAGAATATAAGAAGATTGAAAGTGCAAAATTCAGTAAGAAACTCGTATAAGAAACTTGTATAAGAAGATTTATAAATGTCTAAATGTAATGAGAATTAAATATCTGTGGAAAGTAATTTTAGTCTCACTGAAAGTAAGGTTCTCCCAAGGTTCTTGGTGTTGGCAAAGTTTCTTGTATTGTAGAAACTCAATTCATAAGAATAATATGAAGCTTAATGAATGGAATTAAAAACTTAACTTTTGGACAACTTTCTTATGAACAAGGACCAGGTCAATACAAACTGGAATGTTCTATTGGCAGCGAGCATACGAAAAGGGATGATAATTATGAGAAGAGTTCCTAAACAAAACTTTGCCAACGCCATGTGTTATTGGAATATTAAGTTAATGGGCTATAAGGGTACATTCGGTATGCTGCAATGTATTAAGTATTATATTGTATTGTATAGAATAGGATTGAATGATATTATCTTATTATAATCATGTGTTTGGTGATATGTTGTATTAAATTGTTATTGGTGTGCTATTGTATCGCACGGTACAATATTTTGTTTGAAAATTAATATTATTAAAAGCTAACAATTTTAAAATTTTAGTAGTTGTTAACACAAAAGAGATAGGGAAAAAGAGAACTGAGCTGTAAGTTATTATTTTTCCAAGGTACATGAATTTATTGTGCTAGGCATAGAAGAGAAAAGGAAGTATAATCGATTTACAATATTCACTCAATCAATAACCTAGCTAATTATATCAATCTATGACACCCTAATTGTAGTTGATTGATAACTAGATATAACACTTCCCATCAAGCTGGAGCATAGATATTCCAAATGTCCAACTCCTACTGAAAAACTTAAATGGTAATAAAACTAAATAAAATAAAATGGAAACATATACTAATTCCTTATGAGAATTTTTAACATTCCCCCTCAAACTCAAGACAGGGAGATGAAGTAGTTTGAGTTTGAGTTCCGATGACATGGTAGTTCAAGAGGTGGACAAACCGACTTTATAGAGTTGCCAATCAAACGATTTGACATAGATGGCAATGAAATGACTTTGATAGAGTGTCAATGAAACGGTTTGATAGAGTTGACAAGGGTGCCAATGAAACAACTTCAAGAGGGTGCCCATGAAACTGCTTTGACAGAGTGCAGATGAAACGGCTTGAAAGAGTGGCCGATGAAACGGCTTGAATAAGTGCTGATGAAACGACATGATAGAGTTGACAAGGGTTCCGATTAAATAGCTTGAGGGAGTGCCAATGAAAAGATTTTAACAAAGTGCCGACAAAACGGCTTGACATAGTGGCTAACGAAATGACTTGACAGAGTGCCGAAGAAACTGCTTCTCATGGTGTTGAGGAAGCGGCTTGACAGAGTGCCGACAAAACGGCTTGACATTGGGGCCAACAAAGCGACTTGATAGAGTGGCCAACAAGGTGGCCAATGAAACAGCTTGACAAAGTTATTTTTTTTATAGGAAGAAATGCATGCAGTGGCTTTTGGAGGTGCGTGAGGAGCATGTGGAATAGTGGCAATCTGAATAGGAGGAAAGACTCTTGTAACTAGGTCTCTCAACAGCTTTATGAGAAGCACACAAAATCTTGTACCCTTTATAGGTGTGTTTGTGCCACTGTCTGCCAATGCAGACGGCAGCACATATGAGATATTTCAAAAGGTTGTGCTTATGAGAAGGATCAGCTCTAATACCAAATTAACACTAAAGAGATGGGGGAAGTGAAAATTGACTTATTTCTTTATTCAATCAATAGTACAAGTATACAAGGAGTAGACCTAGAGAAGAGAAAGGAAATGTAATCAATCTACAATCGATTCTCAATCAATCACATAGCTAATTACATCAATCTATGGTTGATTGACACCCTAGTTATAGCAAAAAAAATTAATATTCTTTAAATTGAATAAATATTTTCATAAATTTCAATACTATAGCATTTATTTTTCAAAACTTTCCATACGTATGCAGATTCAAGGCTTCAACTGCTAATACTGGCTAAACACACTTCTTTGCCTTGTATTACATCATGCAGCAGGTGTTTTAGAGAAATTATTATGGATTAGATATAATACAATACCCTGCTGTATTGCTTATGCATAATAGGCCTCTTATACAATACAATGCAGGGCACCAACACCCTAAGGGCATTATGGGGAACAGACAAACAAACAAGGTTGACAGATACTTGTTAACTGAAATATTTCCTGTGTGTACTACATAGGTAATCAATCATATTCTACTGGGTAGGATGGGCAGCTACTGCACATTAAAAATTAACTACTTGTAGTGACCAATATCTATGAATACTACCATTCCACAAGAACAGTGGGATTAATATCTATGAATACTTTTAACTTTGAATTATCCAGAAAATATGGCTAAAAAGTCCAACATAAAAATTTTACTATAGTCGTTGTTAAGTAAGACATCCTCAGAATAACTGCCAAATGCCAATGAAGCAGTAAAACCGTTTCAAGTCTTTTGGGGTTACATGATGTACTCAGTACATTGTTACATGGACAGCACTTCTAGCAAATTTGAAAAATATAATATTTAATAAGAATGCTACAAAATCTATGCAGCAGAAGTAAAGGCTAATATGATTTCTTTACTAGTTTCTGCAAAAATATTTATGTACATCCCTTCAGTTTTTCATTAATTAGGCTCAATCTGGACAAAAATTGTAAGATATGAATATTCTTCTGGGACAACTAGTTAATGACTTTTGCCATCTAGAATACAACGATAGAGAAAAATTAGAACTACAAGCGGGGATGGTAAAGTACAATGAGCCAACAAAATTATGAACTTTTTGCAGTTTCACCAAAGTAGATGAAAAAGAGAAAACAAGATGTAATTGAACAGAGACAGACACAGATACTGTATATTCAGAAAATGTACTGTAATTAAAAATTATGGCTACAATGGAATTCTAAGTAGGCCCTATTGAATACCACAATCAGATAATAAACTTGGCTAACAGAAGCATAACCACAAACATGCAAGGCACATAGTTGGTAATAGCAATATATTACGACCCTATGCTAAGAACAATAAACAATTATACAAGTTCATTCTCATTGATTCCCTACAAACACAAAACTAAAAACTGACCAAAACAAAAATACAACATAACTCCTGCAACTGGTTCATTTTTCAACAATTTTAAATATAATTATATTAAAATTCAATTCATTAAGTACCACTTCATCCATACGGATCCAAACCCAACTTCATTTCTACCCTAAATATACATAACATCTAAAATAATCAAAATTAACGACGTTCATCCCAGAATTAAAACCCCCCAATAAACACACAAACCCATTAAAAACTGTACCTTGTAAAAGTGAGTGAACTGGATTGATAGAGATTGGTCTTTTGGAGCCTCAGATTACCTCCAAAGCCATTGATCTGAGTTGTTGATGAGCACAGTGAAGCAGATGACATCTTCTTTGTACAACTCAACAAAACGGTTGGTGTGGTTCTTCTATCTACCAAATTCAGAGGCAAGTCTAACTGTCCAAGGCAAGACTAACAGCAATTCGGAGATAATTGATAAATAAAACAATTAGAATTTAAACGGGGGACACGTGTGTGATCGGATTTTGATGTCTTTTGCTTATCTGCAATGGTTGGCACTCTATGTTGCTGACCTGTACAGAGTCACAGACATCGCTTGCCCATTGAGATGCATATTTGGGGAATGGATATGAATATAGGTCCCCCGTCCCCATCCCTATCCCCATCCCCACTCCTCAGACCCTTCCCTCATCTCTCTATTTGCCCATTTAGAGAAGAGGAGTGCTAGATAATACTCTTTCAACCCACTCTTCCAATCCACTCTCTGTTCATGTGCTGGATGTGGATATTATTACTTTTTTCACATTAAATTTGTAGCATTTATAAATGATCTCATTTTTCATTTTATTTACAATATAAACCAACAACTTATTTTCTAAATTGCTCTTCTTCTTTAACTTTAACATATTATCATTTAATATCAATTTTTTTAATATATTGAAAGTTCACAAATTAACACGCGTGCGTGTCTTTTAAAAACGACATAGAGGTTGTGTGAATGGGTTGTTAATCCGTTATTACCAAATTTTCGGATTAGTCAATTTTACAAATATAACCCAATTCACAAAACAATAATCAAGTGTAATAAGGTGCGGAAATATAAACGATACTTGATTTTTACGTGGAAACCCTCAACAGGGAAAAACCACGGGCTATTATAGTGCGCCACACTTGAACCTCGAATCCAGTAATTGTGATAAAGTATACAACCTAATCCCGGTTTGATGGCCTAATCCCGGCCTATATCCCGCAACCACTACCCGTAGGCCTGTAAAAGTGGACCTAGTTCAATTTGCTTGAGTGACCACCTAATCCCGGTGTACGACCTAATCCCGGTCTATCACACAAGACTTACTTCTCCGAAGAGATCAACACCCTATGTGAATATGCAATGATATCCAAATATGCAATAAGAGCTAGGGTACTCTAGATGCTTACCTAGGATTATATGATGACAATAAAATCAATCCTAGATATCAAAATAGCTATATGACATGGCATAATAGCTTAGCTATGTAAAGGATAACCAATCCTAGATACAATAGCTATCAAAAATAACTCACAAACATTCAAATGATTAACTAGTTGATTAAAACACAATCTATCAACCTAGTTATCAATAAAGCACACAAGAATGTTTATGGCATAGCTTTTAGGCAATAATGACCTAATCAATTAAGCTATGTAAAAATAAACTCAATCAACACATAATCTCAATCATGTATGTAGAAATTACTCAAGAACATACAAGTAATAAAAGAGATAAAATTGATAAGTAAAAACACTAAAATTAGATAAGATTAGTATTCAACAAATCATCCCATGTGTGTTGAAGAAGACCCATGCATTAGCAAACACTAGATGATCCTAGATGATGCTTAGATGATGATTTATGCATGTGGAAATGGGTTGAGAGGAATAAAGATGTGTTCTTTAAGGTTTTCCTCTCAAGTCTCTCTAAATATCTCTATAGGGTTCTTGAGATCAAAAACTTGGTTTGGGAATCAGAGATAAGGATGTATTTATAGAGACAAAAAACAGAGCATGTGAAAATACAATTTTGCCCCTGAAAACGCACGATCGGCGGTTTCATTCTGCAGTCGTGGTCGCAGAATGTAACCGCCGAATTGAAACCCGAGAACCTTGGTTTCATTCGGCGGGTACATGACCGCCGATCATAACCGCCGTTTTGGACCCGAGACAATTATTACAATCAGGTCTTGATCGGCGGTTTCTATTCGGCGGCCAGGCCGCCGATCTCAACCGCCGTTCACCAAATATGGTGAATCCAAAGGAGAAGCCAAGGGTATCTCCACCGGCGATCATCGCGCTAAACGATGCACACCAACGTGCACGCGCGGATGTTTCCGAACATCCTTCGGGAAACGAATTACACCACACTTAAAGCTAATCAAACATGAAGTGCAAGTGTGGGAATTGAATGCATCCTAATGCCTATCATGTCATGGCATTATCATAGAACAAGATACAATCAATTCAAACAAGCATGAATAAAATTCATGACTTTTCATCCTAATGCCTAAACATGTTATGGCATTTCAATAAACTAGATGCAATCAAATAAACATGCATGAAGAGATATTCAACAATTATGAATGCACACATATGAAAACACACAACATACAAATATAGAAATATGCATGAGTTGTGAGTGTGTGCAACTATGATCTCTTCCAAGCATGTAAACACTAAAATATACCTTTGGTGCTTCTTCACTTGAGGTCTTGAGAGGGCCATTGAATGATCACCGATTCCTAAGCTACCCTTACATCAACCCCAACATGTGGTTTGTCTACGAAACAAGCCAATCAACAAATGAGAATTCTTACATATATATATTGCTTAGATATCTATCTTTTTACTGAATTTACTCAAATATTTCTTTTTATATCACTGGATAACTTGATGATTGTTGTATAAAATAAATAAATAGTAAAACAAATTAGAATTAAATAGTTTTAAAATATATTATAAAAAAATTCATAAGACAAGATCAGTAAAATTTAATGTCTATATCTAAATTTAAAAATTAAAAATAAAGAAAAAAATCTGTTATTAAACAGATACAAGCATATTTATTATCTTTTAATTTAAAATTGATTTGCTTTTTTTTTTTTTTTAAATCACATAGAGAGAGAGAGAAAAAAAAAATTCTTTCATTAGTTAAATCTTGAAAGGTAAAGATTTTGACTCAATCACATATACAATTAGGGCGGACCCAATAGGGGTAACTGAGGTTCACGTTCCTTTCCTCTTATGTTAAAAATTAAAATAATGAATTTCAGTTTATATGAATTTTTTATAATATATTTTTAAACTATTTAACTCTAATTTATTTTACTATTTATTTATTCTATACAACAACCATCAAATTAGCTAGTGATGTTTGGTAATAGAAATTTGGTAAAAAGAAATTAATTATGCTTGGGTATTGACCTCGCCAATGAGAGGCATTTTTTCTTTTACTTTTTACATTTATCTTACAAATTGGACCACGTGCCACACTCTCATTGGTGGGGTCAGTATTTTGGGTACTGACTAGTCAGTCCGAGCAATTCAATTTTGAACCATACACTCAAAAAATAAAAAGAAGTTGTAGAGTCTTAGAAAAAACACACACCTGAATATATATATATATATATAGCTAGTGATGTTTTGGTAATGAAAATTTAATTAAAAAAAATATTTGAACAATTCAATTTGAGACCATACACTTAAGAAATAAAAGAAGTTCCGAGTCTTAAAAAAAACACACACATGATATATATATATATATAAATTGATAATAAATAACAATGTTAAAATTGAAGAATAAGAGCAACCTAGGAAATAAGTTGTTGGTTTGTATTGTAAATAAAATGAAAAAGAAGGTCATTTATAAATGCTACAAATTTAATGTGGAAAAGTTAATGTTGTCCACATGTCATCACATAAACAGAGAGTAGGTTGAGAGAATGGATATAGCACTCCTCTTTAGGGTATATGGGGATGGGAAATTTTGGGGGGAGGTATATCCATCCCCAACTTCAGTTCCCCATTTTGTCCATTTTTTCTTGTTTCCTTGTTTTCCCATATGACTAAAAATTACAAATTAAACTAAAAAAATAAACATTCCATTACAAATCTTGAGAGAAGATTTTAGATTTAGGTTTTAAGTTTTATTTTTAAAAAGAGTAAAAGAGTAAATGAGTATATATAGTTAGGGTTTTCAAAGAATAAAATATATATATATATATTATAATTATATTTATATATGTTTGGGGGAAATGGGGAAATGAGGATGGCGGACCTCGCCCCAATCCCCCCCCCCCCCCCCCCCCCCATTTTTCCCAAAAAATAAATCTCCTAATGGGGATGGGGATGTAGGGATGTAGGGATCTGGGGGAAAATGTACATCTCTATTGCCCATTTATTTTTTCAAGTGACACCATTGTAAGATCCCAGATCTTTGTTGGCTTGATTCCATTACAAAACACTCTTTATTTATAATGGTTAATTGCTTAGATGGTTCTTGATGAAAAGAAGCTTCAAAGGAGAAAAACAACTTCTCATGCAAATATCGTCTTCAAAAGGAAAATCGCATACTTGGATGCTAAGGTATCAAGATTCTTCTTCCTCTTGCAAGGCGTAAGCGCACACGCACACGCACACACACACACACACAATTCATTCATGTGTGTCCCTGCATTATTGTGCTACATTTAATATAACACATTCACACACTTATTGAAGTATGCACATGCATTAGTCTCATATTAACAAACATTGTAGAATTGCATGTTCTAGGACTATCTCTAGGAAATAGTATACTTGTGTGAATTTGTGTTTATTTTTTTGTGTCTTTTTTGTTTTGGACTTGACCATGATCTCATATGATTCCTTATTGAGTTTTGGTCGTTTCGGTTACTCACTTATTAGTTTTCTAGTTCAAACTAGGAGGCTATGCTACTTTGCTTTCTCATACGTTGTGTTGTCGTCATCATCATATATCGAGTCGAATTCTCAACCATTTTGCAAAGTTCTATAGTTTTCCTTGTGTGTGAGGGAGTTATAGTTTGTAATCCGAAAATGGATTCAAATTCGGATTTCGGAGACTGGCGAACGGTCAAAGA
>CATOZR010000231.1:0-25306 GCA_954870605.1 Acer campestre
AACGGATCTGATCAATTTTTTTTTAATCGGAATCAGATCAAACTTTTTTTTTTTTTTTTTTGTGGTAACGGATCTGATCAACTTTTTTTTTTTTTTTGATCTAACGAAATAAAAAGAAATAGAAAAAAAAAAAAGGATATATCAAACCTGATTTAGAAGCCTAAGCTCTGATACCAACTGATATGAACCTCACCAAGAGTAGTGAGACCCGGAACCAATATATGGCAACGAAGGATCGTTTTCTAATTCAAGTTTATAAAAACAAAGAAAATATAAGGACCGTGACCCATTATCTATAAGGAGATAAGAACCAACGGTATCAAGAAGGTTGTAGACGCCACACTCAAGAACAAGAAGAAGGTGAGTGATAAGTCAAGTTTGAACACCACAAGTATAAACCTTGATAAGTTCATAGTTCAATGAAGAACCAAGAGAAAAACGTTCTCTCAAATAATATTATTCCATTCAAAGTCCCCTGAATAATACATCAATGAGTCCCTTAAATACTAAAATATCTAAGACCTAAAAGGGAACAAATATTCGGCAATTAATGCCTTACAATTAGGAAAATAAATAGGCAATTAATGCCTTACAAAACGGGAAAGAAAATTAAACAAACTAAAACAAGCAACTATTGACTTATTTCCTAATTGAAAGGCTAAATTTGGAAGCAAATCAGCCCCTTAATTTCGGGAAACAAATCAATCATTATTCTTTGCAAACTAAAAAGGAAAAACTGAAATTGAATCTTCTCTAACCCTAACTTGTACCACACACAAGTATGCTGAAATTAGGACTCTTCCAACCACACGGAATTAAGCTGAAATTCGGACTCCTCAGCTCAAGTCTTCGCGCAACAATCTAGATGTCTAAATTCGGGCTTGTTTTGATCTGTCACAGAGGACAAAGTCTTCATAACATCTGTAGGGCTCGTCTTAGGCTTTCCGAAAACATATTATAATAGACGATCCGACTCCATATGCCTTCTGTAGAGGCCCACGAAGTTCTGCTTGGCGTCTAGCTCTTGTCCAGCTCAAGTCTGCGCGTAATACGATAGATTGCTAATTTTGGGCTGTTGCGATCTGTTACGGATGACGGAGTCTTCATAACATCTGTAGGGCTCGTCTTGGGCTTTCCGAAAACATATTATAATAGATGATCCGACTCCATATGCCTTCTGTAGAGGCCCACGAAGTTCTGTTTGGCGTCCAGCTCTTGTCCAGCTCAAGTCTGGGCGTAATAAGATAGATAGCTGATTTTGGGCCTGTTGCGATCTATTACGGATGAAGGAGTCTTCATAACATCTGTAGGGCTCGTCTTGAGCTTTCCAGAAACATATTATAATAGATAATCCAACCTCATATGCCCCCTGTAGAGGTCTACAAAGTTTAGCCGGATTTGGTCTTCATGTGGGCCGAACTTGTACTTCAGCAACTCAGAATCAATTATCATTAAATGCTTCTTTGATCCTCTTGGCCCTTGCAATTGGCCCAACTGGAACATGCAATTGAGCCTTTGGTGATGCTTCTTGATTCTCATCAAATGCTAAGGTATCAAGATACATCTTCCTCTTGCAAGGCGTAAGCGCACACACACACATTGCATACATTTGTGTCCCTGCATCATAGCACTCGTTTGGTATAACACATTCACACACTTGTTTTAGTATGCCCATGCATTAGTCTCAAATTGACAAAAATTGTAGAAATGCATGTTCTAGGATTATCTCTAGTGACACGAGAGTGTCCCATTGCATGACCTTGGTTCAAGACACAAAGGGATTTCAAATTCTCACTATGGTTTGTTAAGCATCAGATTCAGCTCGCAGGGGTATTTTTGAGACTTCATAACTTTTGATTCCGGAAGAGTTAGCTGATATGCTTTATGTCATTGGAAAGATAAGCTTCTTAACTTCAATTTCGTATTTTAGAACAAGTAATTTGAAGGTCCAAAGATAGAGTTATGAATGAATTCGTTTTGGTGGTCAGAATCAACTAATCTCGGGATTTGAAGAGTCCAGCTTTAATATCTTTAATTTCTTTGTTCAAAATGCCTTAAAATGTTTTGTTATCTTTTATTTTCATTCCTTTCCTATGCATGGAGGGTTGTTCCATGATTAGGCTATATAATGAGCCTTTATCCTTGTAAAAAGAAGTTAATGAATATTGCATTTCAGAATATTATCTCTTTGAGATTTTATCTTTCAACTTTGTATCTCTTTGGTGGATTTCCATTGAGTGATGAGTTTTACTTTGGTTTTGTATCCTTGGTTAGTTAAGAGGGTGGTGTTTATGTATCCCTTTTGATTAGTCTTGGTGGTGAGCCGTTTCTGCTAGTTTACTAAGGGTGGTGATGTCTGTATCCCTTGGAAAATTAGTCAATCTATCTTTACTTGTTCTTGTGTGAGACGGACTAGTTGTGTTTCTTTTGTGCGTAGGCTGTTCGTGAGTGTGTTTGACATTGGTGGAGATTGTTTAGGGCTGTCCGGCACCATCTAGGATATGGCATACTTGTGTGATCTTGTACTTATTTATTTGGGTTTTATTATTTTGAACTTGAATATGTTCTCACATGATTCCATATTGAGTTCCAATCATTTCGGTTACTCATAGATTAGTTTTTGAGTTCAAACTAGGAAGATACGATACTTTACGTTCTCTTACAATGCATTGTCTTTGTCGTCGTGTATCGAGTCGAATTCATAACATTTGGTCAAAGTTTCATAGTCTTCCTTGTGTATTATTGAGTTACGATTCGTAATCCGAAAGTGGATTCAAATTCAGAGTTCGGAGGCCAAAGAACGATCGAAGAACATGAGAGGTGTGCGAAGGGAGCAAAGTAGAAAAGAGGTGGCGAAGGGCCAACCACCCTCACTCCCGTGGAGATGCGTGGCCACCACGGGAGGGACACCTCTCTGCCTTCCCGGGGTGAACACGCACCTCCATAGGAAGCATGAGTGGTTGTGGCTCAGTTAGGTTTTTGGTTTTTGTTGGCATGTATTCCATATTAAAATGTTGTTTCTATTGTATTGATTAGTGGTCTTAGAAACGATGATTCAAAGCTTCAAAGAAAGACTCGGCTATGGTTCATGCAAGATGGTTTCTTGAAAAGGGGAATAAGCTACAAGGCATAGGCACACACACACTTGGCATTCATTTGTGTCCCTACATAGTTGTTCACCATTAGTATAACACATTCACACACTTGACAAAGTATGCACATGCATTAGTTTCAAATTGACAAACATTGTGAAAATTGCATGTTCTAGGAATATCTCTAAGAAATGGCATACATGTGTGACTTTATGTTTATTTGTTTTTCTTTTATTGTCTTTGGACTTGAACATGATCTCATATGATTTCTTATTGAGTCCCGGTCATTTCAGTTATTCATTCATTAGGTTTTGTGTCCAAACTAGAAAGCTACGCTACTTTGCGTTCTTATTCGTTGAGTTGTCTTTGTCGTCTTATTTCGAGTGAATTCTCAACCTTTTGTCAAAGTTTTATAGTCGTCCTTGTGCATGAGAGAGTCATGGTTCGTAATCTAAAGATGAATTTGAATTCAGAGTTCGAAGGCCTGAATATGGCCGAAGATGCTTGATGATAATAAGGGAGCTGCACCAAGTGACCCATTGCATGTTCCGGTTGGGCCAATAACAAGGGCTAGGGCTAGGAGATTCAAAGAGGCACCCAATGGCCTGATTCAAGACACTTGGGCTGATTCTAAATTGCTGAAGCCCAAGATAAGCCCACCTGAAGACCAAGGCTTAATTAACGTCATCAAGGCAATGGATTGGGCCGAATAAGAGAAGACAATGGATTGGGCCGAATAAGAGAAGACTTGGGCGTGAAGCACAAGTTTGGAGGAGTTTCAATTTCAGTTGTTTTGTTTCCTTTTTAGTTTCGTTTTGTAAGGCCTTAATGGCCGAAATATTTGTTTCCTTGTTGAGTTAGGCGTGTAGCCTACCTTGTCTTCTAGGGTTTTCGTTTAAAAGGAACCAACTTGTGTTTTTTTTCGTTAGTTTTGAATTTTTAATAAAAGTTGAGAGAATTTTCTCTTTTGTTCTTTGAGAACTGATTGGAACTTATCAGATTTTCTTTGTGGCGTTCCTCCCTGACTTATCAATTAAGTATTTCATCCTTGATTGTGGCGTCTTCATTATACAAAGGTTCACATCTCGCTATAGGTGTTGGGTCGCGGTCTCCATCCGAACCAGAGGTTAGAACGATCCTAGGCATCATCCTTGTTACAATCGACGAGGTTCGTATCAATGCGAGAGGTGCGCGAGAAAAGCAAGCATTGGCCAAAGGCCATTCTTGGGTGAGGCCGTGAGGGGCACGTGAGCCTCACGGGCCAGCAGCCCCTCTGCCCCTAGAGGCTCACGGACCTCTCATGGGAAGGTGATGTGTCACCCTCTTATTCGTCACTTCTTTCCCTATTTTTCATCTCTTTTAAGTTTCTCCTTTCCCTGCCATTTCATTTCAAGAAGAAAAATTGAAAACACATGCAGAATTTTCTCTCCAATCTTTCTCACCTTCCAAACACCATAAATTTCTCATTCGGACTTCGAATTGAGTGATTCAAGTTGGAGAAGCTTCATAATCAAGTCCTCTACCTTTTTCAAGTGAGTTTGCAGCTGTTTGATCGAGTTTTCTAGTGGCTCTACCCACAAAACCTAACTAGCTCGTGAATCATAGATATTTGACTAATCTTTGTGTTTTCTTCTTTTATAACCTTCAATTACCTTGGGGTTTCTTCTTCTATATGTATGTGTATGTATGATGAATTCTATTGAGAAAGATAGCTTCATAATCAAATCTAATCAAGTCTAATTAGAGACAAATTTGAACTAGTTTTTCATGATTCTAGTTTTTCATATATTTGAGAGTTGTATTGTGATTAGATTGATATCTAAGGTTATTTGTGTCTTGATTGATTCATTTTATCATTAATAACCTTATCATGTGCTTAAATCCTAAAATTGAACATATTTAGGTTTAGCACATTTGATTTGGTATTTAGAGCTATCTAGGATTTAATTAATCATCATATGTTATCTTGCTCTAAATATTTGCTAGAATATTCATTGAACATATTTCGGTGATTACAGCATTTTTATGTATGTTTTTAATATCTTGAATTTGTGCTTCATGTATATGATTGATTCAAGCGTTAGATGTGTGAATGAAACTATGAGCCATATGTGTTAGGTGTTTTCACATGCTCTAGGTTTCAATTCAAGTTTTGTATTTAGACTATTTTAACTTGTGTTCTCACATGATTAAGTATAGTTTCCATGGAATGTATTGATCACATGTTCTGTGTTGAATTGCTTGTTTGAATCATTTGCATTCATGGATCACACTTAAAAAGTCCTTGTAAAAGGCATGAAGTTTTGACTAGGACAAGATGTCTGGATAGTCAAGCAAGGAAGCCTTGGTTAGGACAAGAGGTCGGGATAACCAAGCAAGAAGTCATGACTAGGATTAGGAAAGTCTGGATAGCTACGCATTGGAGGCTCTCTAGAGGCATGAGTGCCTTGGATAGGGAGTTAGCTACAATGTTGGTAGGCTCAGGTGTTTGGATAGACATAGACTCCAATAGAGAGTGGTACATGGGATGTGTATGCACTCTTGAGGAATTTCTAATCTTTCAACGATATTGGTTAGACATGGACTCCAATATATGGTGGTTTCGCATCATTGAGGGATTTCTTCTCTTCTAATAAGGATTGGGTGATACGAACCTAGTCGATTGTAACAAGATTGATGCCTAGGATCGTTCTAACCTCTGGTTCGGATGGAAACCGCGACCCAACACCTATATCGATATGTGAACCTTGGTATAAAGGAGGACACCACAATCAAGGATAGAATATTCGATTGATAAGTCAAGGAGGAATGCCACAGAGAAATCTGATAAGTTCCAATTAGTTCTCAAAGAACAAAAGAGAAAATTCTCTCAATTTTTCATTCAAATCAAGTCTACTGAAAAATTACATTAGTTGGTTCCTTTTAAACTAAAACCCTAATGGAAAAAGAAAGCCACACGCCTAGTTCAAGAAGGAAATAAGACATCTGGCAATTAATGCCTTACAAAACGGGAAAGAAAATAAAACAAACTAAAACAAGCAACTATTGACTTGTTCTCTATTTTGAAGGCTAAATTTGGAAGCAAATCAACCCCTTAATTTGGGAAACAAATCAACTAATTATTCTTTAGAAAACTAAAAAAAGGAAAAACTGAAATTGAATGTCCTCCACACGCTCAAGCTTGTGCTCCACGCCTAAGCTTCTGCCACATGCCCAATTCTTCTCTTATTTGGCCTAATCAATGGCCTTAATGACGTTAATTAAGCCTTGGTCTTCATATGGGCTCATCTTGGTCTTCAACAATTCAGAATCAGCCCAAGTGTCTTGAATCAGGTCATTAAGTGCTTATTTGAATCTTTTAGCCCTTACCCTTGTTAATGGCCCAACTGAAACATGCAAATGATCCCTTGGTATAGCTCCCTTATTCTCATCATTGGGTAGACATAGACTCCAATAGAGAGTAGATCATAGGTTGGTCACTTTTGAGGAATTTCTAATCTATCATCCAATATATATAGTATCCAATGGTTGGAGTTTAACCCGTGGATGTTTTCTCCTTGGAGGTTTTACCACGTTAAAAAATCTCGTGTCAATTCTTTCTATCTCTCTCTCTCTCTCTCTCATGAGTAAGTTTTAATCTTGTTGCATAATATTCACTTGTGATGTATATTGTAACAAGATTTTGTTAAATGTGATATGTAAGCAAATCATTTTAATTATAGTTGTATATATAAATCTTATGTTCATTGATTCTTTTGTATAGTTATATTCTGATTGATACCTGTAACACGTTGAACATTATTGGAAATTAAAGTATTCTTTGTTGTTGATTTTTAATGTTATTCTTCCTCTTGCTACTTGTTAATATATAGGCAATGCTTTAATGATCACATGCTAATCTTGTCTATATATGAATGTATGGTTTATGTTTTGTAATGTAAGCTATCTTGAAGGACAAACTTGCGTTTGTTTCAAGGGATTAAAAAAATTGTAAAAACCTATTCACCCCCCAATATATTTCAAATCCCGTGTAAACTCTCTCACAACTTTTGCATTTTTGTTTTCATCATAACTCTCTCAAATCAACTCCGAATTGAGTGATTCAAATATGAAAATCGTTGGTATTGAAGAGAGTGAAATTCCCTTAACCACTTATAGTGTAATATATACCTAGTTTGGGGGGGGGGGGGGGGGGGGGGGTGGGAATAGTTTCCACACAACCAATATACACACTTAGAGAGCTTTACAATTGAATTGCTTAAAAAAAGATAATATGAGTTCAATTAAACAAGAGTTATAAGCAATACAATATAAAGCAAGTAAAGAAACTAAAAGCATTAAAATCAACACAAGTGATTTTTACGTTGTAAAACCTCCGAAGAGGAAAAATCCACGGGTTAATACCACAACCACCGGCAAAGCAATTCACTATGAAAGGAAGAAATACACACTCTAAGCAATCAAATCCTAGTCTATCTTCAAGACCAGGTGAATCACTTCCCTACTTCCTATCCAAGATGAATCCTTCACCTCTAGGAAGCAACTTCCTATCCAAGACTCTCAAGTCTCTAGGAAGATTTCATGCTCAGCTATTCAGATAACAAAGATCCTAGTTAAGCTACCCTAGCTCAACTATCCGGAGTAACAAACTTCTAGCTAAGACTTTCGCTTAGTTATCCGGATTCTCTTGATCCTAACTAAAACTCCTTGCTTGGCTATCTGGAATCCTATCCTAGCCAAGTCTTCTTGCTCAAGATAAAGTTTCACACACTTCAATACAAGGCAATGATATGAGTGATGTAAATGATGCAAATCACAATCAAATAAAGCAAGATGATCAACCAAGCTTTATGAACATGCTTAGACATATTCTAGGATATGCTATCAACAATCAATCACAAATGTACCTAGAAATCAATGCATGTAAATCAATAAGAACAAGATAAAAATATTCAATATATCACTCAAACAATCTTAGTTCTTAGATCATGAAATTAAACCTAGAAAATATTATGAAGCACATCATACAATCCATTTCTAGAATCAATTTCAAGTTCAATCAAGTTAAGCTAATATGTTTAAGAGAATTCACAAAGCTAAAACTCAATTAACAATTGATCAAACAACCCTAGAATATGAACAAACATCATTCTTAACACATTTCACCTATCAATTAGAAAGTGAGAAGAAAAAGTTTAACATACAAAAGTTGAGTCTCGGAATGAAATATGCATGCTGCGAAAAATCACGGACACAAATGACTTTGAAAATACTTGGAGTTTGTAGTACTCTTCAAGACCAATATTTTTGGCTTTTGGATCACTCAATTTCGAGTTCGTATGAAAGAGTTATGATCAAAATAAGATACCAAAAATATGAAGAAATTCTGCTCTCTAACTTTTTCAATTTTTTCTTCTAAGAATAAATGGGAGGGAATAGAGCAGATTTAAAAGGAAGAGAGAGAGAGAGAGGGAAAAAAATTGACCAACCACCAGCTGCCACATCAGCACTAGTGTGGACCGTATGTGGCACACATGGACAGAGGGAAGTGCTGGATTGTGGCACATGTGGCCAACATGTGGACACCAAGCTGGCCGTTGGCCATGCTTGCTCCTCTCGTGCTCCGCTCGCATTCTTCAGCTGCATTCGGGCATCCAAACTTTGAATTCGAATCCGTTTTCGAATTACAAACTGTGACTCCCTCATGCATAACTATGATTAAAAACTTTGACAAAAGATTGAGAATTCATCTCGAAAAATGACGATGAAGACAACTCAATGAATTAGAATGTAAAGTAGCATAACTACGTCATATGGACTCGAAACTTAATGAATGAGTAACCAAAATGATCGAAACTCAATATGGAATCAAATAAGATCATGTTCAAGTCCAAAATATAAGAAACGCAAACAAATAAATACTATGCAACACAAGCATGCCATATCTAAGCGATAGTGAGAAAACATACAAATCTACAAGATTGTCAACAATGAGATAAATGCATGTGCATACTTAAATGTGTGTGAAAGTGTTATACCAAATGTCTGTGTAAGGATTCTCATATTGATTGGCTTATTTTGTGGACAAACCACATGTTAGGGTTTGACATGTAAAGGTAGCTTAGGTGATTAAGGATCAAGCTCAAAGACCCTTTTCAAAGCCTCAAGGTGACAAGCACTCCAAAGGTATATATCTAGTGCTTATTTTTCTATGAAGATATTCAGTATCACACACACACACACTTAGCATATATATTTGCATATGTGTGCATTCTCTTCACATGTCACTTTCACACATATACTTTAATGAATTGTATATTGTTATGTGTTTGTATCTTGTAATTCGTTTCCCGTATATGTTCAGAAATGTTCGCGCTTGCACAAAAGTGTGCTTGGTTTTGCTCAAAGACCGCTCTCGGAGATTGCCTTGGCTTCTCCTTGGTTTCACCTCTTTTGGTGAATCAACAGTTATGATCGACGACACTGGCCGCTGATTGAAACCGCAGTTTTGGTCCAGAGGTCTCTAGTCTAATTCTGCGGTTATGATCGACGGCCGTGACCACCGATCATACCTGATTGATTTAATCTCTCGAGTTTAATTCTGCGATTGAATTGGCGGTTTCGTAACTACCGTTGCTCCCCTATTTCTCTCGGGACCAATTCGACAGTTTTTATCGGTGGCCTGGCCATTGAATGAAACCTCCGATCGTGCGTTTCAGAGGTAAACTTGTCTTTTCACAGGCCCTGTTCTTGTTGCCTATAAATATACCATCTTATCTGTTTCTAAACTAAGTTCTTTGACTCCTTAGAATCCTAAACTTAAAAGAGAGACACTTGAGAGAAAATCCATCAAGAACTCACCCTTAAACACTTAAAGCTTTCCTTTTGATTCATCAAGTTCATCTAGGATCATCCATGCATAGTTTTTCATTATCACAACTTGCTTGGTAAGATTTTGACTAACTTTATCTAATTTTAGTTTCTTTCTTATCATGCCATCTCTTTATTTGCTTGTATGTTTTAAGTTCACATGCTAATGTAAGATAGAGATTGTTTGTGATGAATATGATTGAGTGTTGCATTGTGATAGCTATCTAGGTTTTGTTTAATCTTGATTAGCTAAGCTTTATGATATGTCATTTAACTTTTGATATCTAGGATAGATTTCATTGATATATCATCATCCTATATAAGTATATAGGGTTACCTAGCTCTTGTTGCAGTTTCAGTATTTCACATATTCACATAGGTTGCATTCACTTCATTGATAACTAAGTCTTGTGTTGCTTTCAAGATTAGGTGGCATAAATCACAAGCAATCAGACTAGGTTCACTCATACCGGGATTAGATAGGTGTGTGATTATATACCGGGCTTAGGTCGTAATCTTTAACAATTTAATGGATTTGAGGTTCGAGTGTGGCTCACTTATTAGCCCGTGGTTTTTCTCGTGAGGGTTTTCACGTAAATATCAAGTGTTATTTAATTTCCACACCATGTTACACTTGTTATATTTATATTGACTATTAGGGCTATTTTCATAATCTTAACCATAAACGAAAATTGGGTAAAATTTGTAAAAATCTATCCCCCCCCCCCCCCCCCCCCCCCCTCTAGATTAATATTAGAACACACCGTAATTTGTTTCCATTGTTATCAGAGCGGGTTCCTAGATATACTTAGGTGATCCTTGCTCATTTTTGTGTGTTTTGCATTTGTGTGATTTTTGTTTATTCATACATTTTGCATACATTTCATTTCATTCATTATACAAAATGACTGGAAATGGTGGGAACAATGAGGGAGCTTTTAGCACGTGACCTTCTCTTCTCACCGGCTTGAATTAATCCTCATGGAAAGGAAAGATGGAATCCTACATATGTCAAATTCATGACCGTGCTTGGACGGCGGTTGAAAATGGATATGATCTACCTATGATGACTCTCACGGGTGGAGGAGAAGAAGTATTGAAGCCTAAGGCGCAAAGGAACGTGCAAGAGTTTGAGGCTTCAGAATGGAAAAGGAAGGCAATGCATGCCATCCTATGTGCAATGGGTGAGAATCAATGAAATAAGGATAAAAGTATGCGCATCCATAATATTTTCATAATATTCCAAGGATGAGCTTCATTCTTTGGTTAGCTATTAGAGGGAGACTTTCAACGTTGGACCGTGTTCACCCTTATACTCCTTATGTTGGTACTCTTTTTGTTCTTTGCTCCAATTTCCCTAAGACTCATGCCCACCTTTTCTTTGAGTGTGCTTATAGCAAAGTCATATGGTCTCATTTGAAGGATATATGTGGCCAGCCTTAGAATGCTCAGATATGGCCTAGATTTATTGCTTGGGCTTCTCAACATTGGAGGGGAAAATCACCTTCCATTGTTATTAAGAAGCTTTGTCTTGTCGTGGCGGTTTACTCTATTTGGATAGAAAGTGATACGAACTTCATCGATTGTAACAAGGTTGATGCCTAGGATCGTTCTAACCTCGGGTTCGGAT
This sequence comes from Acer campestre, assembly GCA_954870605.1. Taxonomy (NCBI): domain Eukaryota; kingdom Viridiplantae; phylum Streptophyta; class Magnoliopsida; order Sapindales; family Sapindaceae; genus Acer; species Acer campestre. The sequence goes on from CATOZR010000231.1 coordinate 11,593, forward strand.
GGAAACCGTGACCCAACACCTATATTGAGATGTGAACCTTGGTATAAGGAAGACGCCACAATCAAGGATGGAATACTTGATTGATAAGTCAAGGAGGAACGCCATAGAGAAAATCTGATAAGTTTCAATTAGTTCTCAAAGAACAAAAGAGAAAATCTCTCAATTTTCATTAAAATTCAAGTCTCCCGAAAATTACATCAGTTGGTTCCTTTTAAACTAGAACCGTAAAAGGCAAGAAAGGCTACACACCAAACTCAAAAAGGAAACAAGAAATTCGGCCATTAAGGCCTTACAAAACGAAAACTAAAAGGGCAATAATTGCCTTACAAACGGGAAAGAAAATAAACACTAAAACAAGCAACTACTAACTTGCTCCCTATTTGGAAGGCTAAGTTAGGAAGCAAATCAGCCCCTTAATTTGGAAAAAAAATCAACTCATTATTTTTTGAAAACTAAATAAAAAGGAAACTAGTCAACTTGAATTGAATCTCCTCCAAACTTGTGCCACACGCCCAAACTTGTGCCTCACGCCCAAGTCTTCTCTTATTTGGCCCAATCCATGGCCTTGATGACGTTAATTAAGCCTTGGTCTTCATGTGGGCTTATCTTGGACTTCAACAACTTAGAATCAGCCTAAGTGTCTTAAATTAGGCCATTGAGTGCCTCTTTGAATTTCTTAGCCCTTGCCCTTGTTATTGGCCCACCCGGAACATGTAATGGGTCCCTTGGTGCAGCTCCCTTATTCTCATCAAAAAGGAACAATAGAATATTTGGGAGCCCTCATAAGACCAGCATAGTCGTTACCCATTCCATTGTTGATACTATTCGTAGTAGGCTCTTATCTATCAACTTGAAAGATTGGCCTCATGTTGCTTTAAAGTGGAATATTTCTGTTAGTTGATTTGTTTGTTTGACCCCTTGTTTAGCTCTTGCTTCTTGTTTTGCTCGTGTGTTTGAGCTGGTTTGAGCTTTTGTTCTTTGCTCTTGTTTTTCCTGGGGTATGACCCTTGTATTTTGTACATTCTTTCTCTCTTTCTATGATACTATTTATTTACCCCAAAAAAAGGGTGAGAATCAATACAAATTGATTCAAAACACTAGGATCGCTAAGGAGGCATGGGATATCACAAAGGTTGCACACAAGGGAACCAAAGTAGTGAAGGACTCCAAGCTTCAAGTTTTCCAAACTCAATTTGAGTTGCTCAAGATGGAGGAGAATGAGTGCTTCAACGACTTCGAGATCAAGTTGATGGACATAGTCAACCAAAGTCATCAACTTGGTGATCCTTATTCGGATAGGAGGATCAAACAAAATATAATGAGATCTCTCCCTGATAGGTTTGAGTCTAAGGTGATGGCTTTAGAAGAAAATAGTGGATATAAGGATATGAAGCCAGGCGAGGTTATTGGAAGACTTCTCGCTCTAGGAAGGCTCCTAGCTCCACTCCTCCTAAAAAGCAAAAGGGAATTGCTTTGAAAACATCTACGATGAAATGAGGTAAAGAATGACTCAAACGAAGACATGGCCTTATTTATGAAAAGATTCAATAAGGTTATGAAGTTCGGGAAGAAGGGATTCGGATATAGAGGACAAGACTTGAAGAAAAAAGGGTCCCTTTAAGAAGTTTGAACAAAGGAAAGAGAGGACCGAAAGGAAAGGGGTCCGTTGTTTTGAGTGTGGCGGGATAGGTCACTTTGCTCCCGAATATGCTAATCACAATGAAAAGAAGAAGGGAAAAGTGATGGCCGCCACTTGGAGTGGAAGTAGTGATGACTCCAATGAAGGGGTGAGTCTTTGGATGATGAATATCTCATGGCTAACTTTCTAGCTTTTGCCTCCTCTTACAAGAGCAAAAATGGTAGTGAGAAAAAGGAAGAGAGTCATAGGGAAAATGACTCAAGTGAAGATAACTCCGACTCTAACTCCTTAAATGGATATGTGGAGAAAGAAGTTCTAGTTGAATACCTCAAGGAGTTTAAAAGCTTAGAGATAAAAACCATGAAAAAGATCAAGATGTTTAGAGAAGAAAATCTTGAGCTCTCATCTCATAATGACCACTTAAGTGAACAAGTGGAAAGACTTAAGAAAAAAGAAGATAAGCTAAGAGATGAGTTAGCATTATTTAAGAGGAATGAAGAAGGTTTGAATAGGGAGCATGATGAAGATAAGAAATCAATGACAAGGATGACATCTAGTACCGAAAAATTAGATCACATACTTGGTGTCGGAAAAAGTCTGTGTGACAAGAGAGGTCTCGGATTTGAAGATGGTAAGGAGACCTCCCCCTCTAATAAGACTGTGTTAGTCAAAAGCTTGGGCAACAAAGAAGCTTCACCGATGCACACTCCTAGGAAGAAGATAAATCTAGGATACTGTTCAAAAAGTGCACAAGTGAAGGTGGCACCAAGAAGGCAACCTCAAGCCAACATTCCTCATCATTTGGCTCACAAAGGAAAGGGACCAATCGTGAAAGTTCAACATTAGAAGCAAGATAAACCGGTTCAACAACGGAGATGGATTGAACCTACTCAACCACAAAGACAAGGGAAGGCTCCCATGCAAGCTCAAGGACATGGTATGATTCCTTATTTCATTCATATATGTCATTTTTGTGGATTTAATGGTCACATTAGACAAAATTGCTTTCGATATATTAAAATGTGTAGAACTAGAAGCATGATTGAGAAGAGAAAGAATAGAGCCAAGATGCATGTTCCTAGGAATGATAGTATTGATATGCATGATCCTATGACATCTAGTGCCCATATACCAAAGACCACTTGGAAGAAAAACGTTTTACCTATATGGGTTAGAAAGAATGAAAATGTTTGCCATGTTGCTCAAATTGCCTTAAAGGAAAATTCTTCTAACCTGTGGTACTTAGATAGTAGATGCTCTAGGCACATGATGGGAAACAAAAGTTTCTTCAAGATTCTTGTTATGGAGGAAGGAGGATGTGTCACCCGTGGTGATGGATCCAAAAAGAGAGTCATAGGAAAAGGGACCATTTCCATTCCCGGATTACCCTTCTTGTTCAATGCTTTATTTGTTGTTGGCTTGAAAGCCAATTTGATAAGCATTTCACATCTAAGTGATAATGGATATTCCGTCTTGCTTAGCAAAGATAATTGTTCAACCCTAAAACCCAATGGACAAACCTTGTTGAAAGGTATGAGATCTAGCGACAATTGCTATTGTTTTGAAGCTAGAATAGTCTTAAACAATATGTCCATGGATGAGCAAGTTGAGTTGTGGCATGAAAGACTTGGCCACATGAACTTTCGAGATTTACGAACCCTTGGAAAGTTCAATTGTGTGCGTGGCTTCCCTAAGCTTGGGAAGAAGGCCAATGGTGTTTGTAGACCTTACCAACAAAGAAAGAAAACTAAAAACATGCATAAAAAGGGCAAGTATCTCTCCACCAAGGAGCCCCTAGAGCTTCTCCACATGGATCTTATGGGTCCTCTGCAAACCGAGAGTTTAGGTGGACAGAGATACATTTTTGTTTGTGTTGATGATTTCTCTAGGTTCACATGGACATATTTTCTTAGAGAAAAATCCGAAACTTTTGACAAGTTTAAAATGCTTTGTAATAAAATTCAAAACGAAATGAACTCTAATATTATTAGCATAAAACGGATTAGAAGTGATCATGGGAGGGAGTTTGAGAATGCCGTGTTTGAAAGCTATTGCAATAGCCTAGGCATCTCCCATGAGTTTTTGACTCCTAGGACACCACAACAAAATGAAGTTGTTGAGAGGAAGAATAGGGTTCTTCAAGAGATGACCCGTGTGATGTTTCTTAGCAACAATGTGCCAAGGAACCTATGGGCCGAAGCCGTCAATACGGCTTGCTATATAGGAAATAGAGTTTTCTTAAGGCCTGGTACTAGGAATACCTCCTATGAGCTATGGAAAGGTAAAAGGACAAATATTAGCTACTTCCACACTTTTGGAAGCAAATGCTACATTTTAAATGACCGAGATCAACCTGACAAATTTGATGCCAAGAGTGATGAGGGTATCTTTGTTGGCTATGCCTTAAATAGTAGAGCATATAGAGTTTTCAATTTGAAGACTCGAAGCATTATGGAATCATCTAATGTTGTATTTGATGATGAAAGGCTCAAATCTATTAACAATGAGGAAGAGATTACTAGAGTTGATAACTCTCCCTTGAAGAAGGTTGTGGTAACTCCTAATGTTAGGACACCAAAACTAGATGAAGAGGTCACACAATCTCTTGATAGAGTTCCTCTCTTGGACTCTAATGAACCCGCTCCATGGGTTAGAAGACTTCGTAACAAAGATGATGTTATTAGAAATGTGAATGAGAGTATTAGGACTAGACGGCAAATAGCTAATCTAATTAGTTTCACATGCTAGATGATGAGGTCGTTTATGTACTCAACAAAATAGTAATAATAATAGTTTTTGGTTGATTCTTGAAAACTCTTTTAAAGCCACTTAATCATTTTAAAATGTGATTTGATAGCAAAATAGTGAGCAAGTTCGTTCCACAGGGAATGAAGTGTTAATTAGATAAATTGACTAATCTTAGAACAATAAAACAAATCATAGTGTTTGATAAATGTGTGGTTTCTAAAGCCACCAATGCTAAACTACTCAAATGAAAATACACAAAAATGTTATGAAAAATAGAATACTCAACACCTTGATAAGAATAGTGATAAAATCAATTAATGAGAGAACTAGGGAATAGATCGATTAACACTTGGATGTGGGTAAGCTAACTAGCATCATTAATGTACCAATCTCATTATGTTAACCACTTAGAGGCTTAGATTAGTGGGGTTGGTATACCCACCACTAATCTATCCTATCCAATGGGTTCTTAATCACACAAAGATTGTCAATCCACATGTGAATATATAACAAATTATTCCACTCAAGATAGCAATCAACAAGTGATATACAAGTCAATTATAATGAATGGAATCTAATTAATTTGAATGAATAGAACACATAAGAGATTCATTACAAGCTAAACTAAACCCACAACCAATTGTTCCTCAAATCTATCCCCTAGATTAGGGGTTTAGTTACACATATTTGCAATGAATGAAAAGAAGTAAACGATGAGGAAATAACCCTTGGGTCACCTTCTTTAAGCTTGATCCTTCTTCTCCTCTATGCTCCTAGATGCAAGGAATGGAAGTTGAGGAAATGTCTTGGAATGTGGGTGTTTTGGTGGAAAGTTACTAAGGATTTTGGTGGAGAAATGGTGGGATGAGGAATGATGTAGTGAAGTAATCAAGGTTTTGTGTTGAGGGTTGGATGGATTAGATGAGTTCAAGGAGAGAAATGGAGGAGGATGAATAATGTTCCATGGATGATGATCTAGATCTGAAAATGAGTGTTCTCTGAATTTTGCTCTGATTTTCGATGCTTGAAGATGGAGGGACGCTTCATATATATACTCACTCATGGGCATGTACTGGTAACTGCTTGATTCGCTGATGTGGAGTCTAGGTCGCTATTTGGTCGCTATGGCGACCATGGAGCGTAAAACGGTTAGATGAGAAGGTCGCTCTGAAAACCATCTTTCTCGCTATTTGTCAAGTGGCGACCATGACCAAAATGTGTAGAGGTCACCACTTGTATCCTCTAGGTCGCCATGGCGACCATAAGTGGCGACCTTGGAAATGTGAAGAGGTCGCCATTTGTACCATCAAGGTCGCCATGGCGACCCTAAGTGGTGACCATGCCTTGAGTGCACTAGGTCGCCACTTGCAAGGGAGGTCGCCAGAGCGACCCCAAGTGGCGACCCCACCTGATTGTTTTTGTGACCTTCTGTCGCCATGGCACTCAAGTGGTGCCCAAGTGGCGACCTTCTGATGCCTTTGGGAACTCTTCTATCGCCATGGCGCTCAAGTGGCGCCCTCTTATGTCCAAGTGGCGAAAATGCCCTGTTTCTTCTCATTTGTGAGACATTTTCGCACAAGTCCTCCACCTTTATCTCAATTGCTTCTGAAACCTAATAAAACCTGAAACACTCAATTTAACAACATTAAACACGGGGAAATGCCCGAGAATCAAGCAAAAAGAAACGGAAATGAGGGCCAAAATCATACCAATTTTGGCCTGATCACTAGACCTCTCAAATAGAACCCAATAAGATTGATGAAGATTTAAATGATGAATTTTGGGTTCTTGTCATGCAAGAAGAGCTAAACTAATTCGAAAAAAATGGGGTTTGGACTCTAGTTCCTAGGCCTAAGACCACTAATGTCATAGACCACCAATTTTGGCCTAAGGATGGCAACATTGTGCGTAACAAGGCAAGAATTGTTGCACAAGGGTACTCTCAAATTGAGGGTATTGACTTTGAGGAGACTTTTGCTCCCGTTGCCCGTTTAGAGTCTATTAGGCTTCTTTTGTCTATCTCTTGTGTGCATAAGTTCAAATTGCACCAAATGGACGTCAAGAGTGCCTCCCTCAATGGCTTCTTGCAAGAGGAAGTGTTTGTTGAACAACCCAAGGGTTTTATGGATGCACACCACCCCAACCATGTCTATCGCCTCAAAAAGGCTTTGTATGGGTTGAAATAAGCACCGAGAGCTTGGTATGAGCGCCTCACTTAATTCCTTGTTAACAATGACTACACAAGAGGTATTGTTGACAAGACACTATTCATCAAGAAAGACAATGATAAGCTTTTTATATCTCAAATATATGTTGATTATATAGTGTTTGGCTCCACTAACAACACCAAGGTCCAAAAATTTGTTGATGTTAGGTTTCATGAATTTTAGATGAGTCTTGTTGGTGAGCTTAGTTGCTTCCTAGGTTTGCAAATTAAGCAATTAATTGATGAGATCTTTATAATCCAAGCCAAATATGCCAAAAACCTAGTGAAAAAAGTTGGTCTTGAAAAAGCCAAACATTGTGATACACCCATGAGTACCACTTTGAAACTTAGCAAGAATGCTAGTGGAAAAAGTGTGAAACAAACTCTTTATTGGGGCATAATAGGTAGCTTGCTATATTTGACCGTAAGTAGGCCTGATATATCCTTTAGTATGGGTGTGTGTGTTAGGTTCCAATCGGATCCCAAGGAGTCCCATCTCTTTTCCATCAAGAGAATCATTTGTTAAGTGAAGGGACTTCCAACTATGGGATTTGGTACTCGTTTGACACTAATGCTAGTCTTGTAAGTTTTAGTGATGCGGATTGGGCAGGAAATTGCAACGATATGAAAAGCACATCGGATGGTTGCTTCTTCCTTAGAAACAACCTTGTTTCTTGGTTTTGCAAGAAGCAAAACTCGATTTCTTTGTATACGGCGGAGGCCGAGTACATAGCTGCGGGGAGTGGATGCACACAACTCCTATGGATTACGCAAATGCTAGTAGACTACGGATTCAACCAAAGTACACTCACTCTCTTTTGTGATAACATAAGTGCTATTAATATTTCCAAGAATCTGGTACAACACTCTAGAACTAAGCATATTGACATCCGCCATCATTTCATTAGAGAATTAGTTGAGAATAAATGTATAGTACTTGAACATGTAGGTACTAATGATCAACTAGCGGACTTATTTACTAATCCTTTAGATGCTACTCATTTTAAAACACTTAGTAGATCTATTGGGATATGTCTTGTGGAGTGATGTGTTTTTGTGATTGACCCCATTTGGGGAACTCAAGCAAATAAAGCTTTTGCATACTTGATACATGCAAAATAATTGAAAGATCTTATGCTTCTTTATTAATTGCTTGAAGTAAGCTTGGTTGCACATATGTAAATATGTTTTTATCTCAATAAGTGTGAACCATGTTAGCATTACAATCCATGTCATATTTATGTTCAAACAGGCATTTTTGGACTAGAAGATTTACATAGGAAGTACGATTTGAATGACCTATAGTGATCTCCATGACATGATGATTCTAAATTGACATGCTAATGACATATGAAAAGCATGAAATTCAAATGACATGCTAAATTTTAAAAAGCATGAATTGATGATTGCAAATTTCTTAAATGCAAAACAATGTGTGAAAAAGCTTATGAGACTCAAAATGATAAAGGATCTTGTATCCATTCAAAGGATGTTTCAATCCAAATGTCTCTCTTTCTTTATTTGTTGAACATGGCTACTATCATACGGGTTTCATACCCGGAAAAATCAAATAGGGTGCAAATTCGCTCATGCCATGTTTCGCTTATAAAGTTGAATATAGTTGCTATTAAAATTGAAATCAATGAAATCTCTATATCCTTGCTTCTCTCATGACAAATGATAAAATTGGTTTGAATTCTATTGGAAACCTTTGTCATTTGCTTTGCCAAATACCATTGTATTTTGGACTTGAATGCAACATGTCTTGTATGCAAAGCATTTTTAATTCACACATTTTCAAAAAAATAAATCTCCTTGTTTCCCTCCAATTAATTGAGTGCATAAAGTGGCTTATATGATTATACAAATATCTAGTATGCTATTATCTCTCTTTGCGACAAGTAACCCGATTTGGGGACTACTCCTTTGCCTATATCTTGACAAAAAGAGAAAGTAGAATGTGGTAAGGGCAGTTGCTAATTGTAGTAGCAATTGTGCATATTGTGGAGTTTATGTTTTGAGGGGGGGTAACCCTTTGAGGGGGAGCATTGCATGAAAATTTTCATGATGTTGTGCTTAAATTACGTAAATGCAAATGCTTGCTTATTATCACTTGATCATCTCACATACACTTGCTTTCGAAAGTGTAATTTTTTATTTTGAAGGGTTGATAATTCTACAAGAGATTGAAGACTTGAAGATTTTTTGCTTTTTAAATATCTCTTTGTAATGTAGATTATCGTTGAAGTCCCGTAGCTTATAATGTTGTGAGGATCAATGTGAGTGGTGGTTTTGTCACGAAATAGCCAAATGGGGAGATTGTAAGGATTCTCATATTAATTGACTTATTTTGTGGACAAACCATGTGTTGGGGTTTGACTTGTAAGGGTAGCTTAGGTGATTAAGGATCAAGTTCAAAGACCATTTTCAAGACCTCAAGGTGACAAGCACTCCAAAGGTATATCTCTAGTGCTTATTTTTCTTTGAAGAGATTTAGTAGCACACACACACTTAGCATATTTGCATATGTGTGCATTCTCTTCACATGTCACTTTCACACATACACTTTAATGAATTGTATATTGTTGTGTGTTTGTGTATTGTAATTCATTTCCCGTATATGTTCGGAAATGTCTGCGCTTGCCCAAAAGTGTGCTTGGTTTTACGCGAAGACCGCTCTCAGAGATTGCCTTGGCTTCTCCTTGGTTTCACCACTTTTAGTGAATCGACGGTTATGATCGGTGGCCCTGGCCGCCGACTGAAATAGCAATTTTGTTCCAGAGGTCTCTGGTATGAATCTACGGTTATGATTGGCCGCCGTGACCGCCGTTCAAAACCACTGATCATACCTAATTGATTTAATCTCTCGGGTTTGATTTTGTGGTTGAATCAGTGGTTTCGTAACTGCCGAATCAAACCATCGTTGCTCCCCTATTTCTCTCGGGACCAATTCGACGGTTGTGATCGGTGGCCTGGCCTCCGAATGAAACCACCGATCATGCCTTTTAGGGGCAAACTTGTGTTTTCACAGGCCCTGTTCTTGTTGTCTATAAATATACCATCTTCTATGTTTCTAAACTAAGTTCTTTGACTCCTTAGAACCCTAAACTTAAAAGAGAGACATTTGAGAGAAAATCTATCAACAACTCACCTTTAAACACTCAAAGCTTTCCTTTTGACTCATCAAGTACATCTAGGATTATCCATGCACAGTTTTGCATCATCAGAACTTGCTTGGTAAGATTTTGACTGACTTTATCTAATTTTAGTTTCTTTCCTGTCAAGTCATCTCTTTATTTACTTGTATGTTTTAAGTTCACATGCTAGATACAAGATAGAGATTGTTTGTGATGAATATGATTGAGTGTTGTATTGTGATAGCTATCTAGGTTTTGTTTAATCTTGATTAGCTAAGCTTTATGATATGTCATTTAGCTTTTGATATCTTGGATTGATTTCATTGATATATCATCATCCTAAATAAGCATATAGGGTTACCTAGCTCTTGTTGCATTTTGAGTATTTCACATATTCACATAAGTTGCATTCTCTTCATTGATAACTAAGTCTTGTGTTGCTTCTGGGATTAGGTTGCATAAATCACAAGCAATAGGACTAGGTTTACTCATACCGGGATTAGATTGATGTGTGATTATATAACGGGATTAGGTTGTAATCTTTAACACATTTAGTGGATTCAAGGTTCGAGTGTGGCTCACTTATTAGCCCAAGGTTTTTCCCATGAGAGTTTCTACGTAAATACCAAGTGTTATTTAATTTCTGTACCATATTACACTTGTTATATTTATATTGACTATTAAGGGTATTTTTGTAATCTTAACCATACATGTAAATTGGGTAAACTTTGTTAAAATCTATACACCCCCACCCTTCATCTAGATTAATATTAGAACATGCCGTAATTTGTTTCAATTTGAACTGCGATGCAGGTGTTAGGATTATGCTCAATAGCAAGAGTGTAATAGTGTAATTAACAATCTTTTTCATATTAATAAAGTGATTTCTGTTTTAAACAAATCTTATAGCATTTATAGTTTAATAATTGTCAAAGTAAATAATCATAAGGTCTAAAGACTATGAGAAAAGAAGAATTGTTCATACATCTGGATATGTATGTGGTAGACACAATTCTTTAGTTAGTCTTGAATATCGTTCACAACTTAAGTTAAAGGTTGGGCACCTTTATCTTGTTAAAGTTGTAGAATTCTTTTGCTAGCATTTGAGTGGGATCAAATGAGATATGATGAGTCTAAAATCATCGGAGTGTCTTCGAGCAAAAGGATCTAGTGCACTGGGTGCATTGAACAGGATCACAATGAAATACTTTATCTATAACCGTCAGTAGATAAAAGTAATTTCATTATCAGGACAATCGGAGAGTCTATCTTAATCCTGAGATAAATGATGGACTTATGGTTGCAGGTGATATCATTTGAGCTATCAATGAGTACGATTATATCGCATAGTCTATCCTCGATAGTTTGGTGATATTCATTTGTTAATCGATAGAGGACTTCATTTATAGATATGGACATCGTGGCTCAATTTATTAAATGAGAGTATAATATCATCATATGGATGTTTTGAGGTAATTGGATATTAAATCTCAACGTTGAGTTTTCAATAGTGTCTGTTGAAAACATGGCTTCTGGACAAGTCAAAATATCCAAGTTCAAAATGTGGTCATATGAGTAAATATGGTAACTTGGAGAGTTATAGGCGGTCTATGAACTCTTGGCGATTACTAATATTAATCACGAGGATACACTATCTCCAATATGATTGTCTAGGGTATGAATGAGGAAGCATCTTCCTTTTCTGTCTTTATTTAAGAGTTCAATTTTAGCTCTTTAGTGGAATGAGCTAAAATTAATGGATCGGACCTAAGTGAATCATTTGTTGATTGTGATTAGGTTATGTCTATTGGAGCTTAAATTTAGATAGCCCGCCAAGATCCCCAATCCACACGGACTTGCATGGATCACTTGATATATTCTACCGGACCAATTTAGGGTCCATCTAGAATTGCAATTTAATATATTAAGAATATAATTTGCACATTATTTATATAATGGGCTGCACAATTATATTTATATATTAATGGATGACATGTGGGCTTGTTTCTTTTAGTAAGAATGGGTCTAGTTCACATATGGGCTTTTTATTTAAAGTCCTATGGATTTAATGAAATAAGAAAAATAATATTTGGCCCAATATAACATATGGGGCGGCAAGGTGATTTAAAAGCCTTAAATATTATTTTGTTTTCATTGTTTAATTAAATAAGAATTAATTAATTTATTAATTAATTGTTTAATTAAGAAACAAATCTTTTCTGAATAGGAAATATGATTCCTATTGGTATACTATTGGTAGTAGTATACTTAAATTAAAAGACTTGTTTGACAAGGAAATAAATAATTAATTTTATTTATTAAATCAAATAAGAAGTCTTTTATTTTAGTCAAATAAGGAAAAAAAGATTTATGAGTTTGATTAGGGTTTGGAAATCTTAAACTAAATTGGAATTAGGGTGCAACTAAATCTCCAATATTTCAGGAGTAAAAATTGCGGCAACCCTAATTATTTTTGGTAGAGATTTCGGCCACCCTAGGGCAAAAAGGAAGAGAAAAATTTGGCCACCTATATAAGGCAACTTATATTTTCGGCCACCACTAATGCTTAGGTGCAGAATTTATTTCTTCTTCTTCTTCTAAACTCATAGTTAGAGATCTATTATTCTACTAAAAACAAAAGGAACATAGATTATTCTTTGATTGTATTCTAGTTGCTTATTCATCAATAAGCGGGTGAATACTATATCGATCAAGGTTCACACAAGTTTCGATCATAAGATTGAGAACTCAAAAGTGACCGGAATAATCTTAGGTTCCTTTAGATTGTTTTTGGGACTAATGAATCAAGAAAAGTTTGTTTAATCCAATCATAGGTTTGCAATTCAAAGAGAAAGGAGACCACGCTCCTAGGTGATCCACGTTCGTGCTAGGATTGAAGATCTTGCGGATTACCATCGACGCAAGTCAATCGGATCACGCGACAAGAGGTATTAATCTTTTGTTACTTTATTATATATCTTTAATTAATCAAAAGGGTTTAAGGTTCATAAATTGGAAAAATTTTAAAAGCTACTCAAACTATTTTTTTTAGTCTCGCTTCCGCTGCGGGTACAATTTTTCCCTACAGCAGGGACAAACATGTATGAATTGTGTGTGTGTGCACTTACACCTTGTAAGAGGAAGAAGAATCTTGATACCTTAGCATCCAAGTATGCGATGTTCCCCTTGAAGACGAAATTTACACAAAATGTTGCTTCTTCACCTTTGAGGCTTCTTTCTTCCAAGAATCACCTAAGCCACAACTAATACAAATATAAAGAGTTTTGCAATGGAATTAAGCCAATACAAATAAAGGATCTTACGGAGAGGAACATGTCCCAAGCATTTTCAAGGTCAAAAGATGTCCAAATTATTCGCAGCAATCTAATCTTTAGTTCGTGGTTCATCTTTTGTATGTGAATCATCTTCTTTGTATTTTTCTTATGATCAACTTGATGGATCTTATTATTTGATTGATGAAAAGTGTTTAGAATGTTTTTATTCCAATTTTAGACTTGTTTGATTGATTTTCAAGTTGTAGCTTTTGTGATTTTGCTTGAACATATTTCAAAGCTAAACTTGATTCACATGAAATTGATTCTAGAAATGTTTTGTGTAATAAGCTTAATTGTTGATTGCTAAGTGGCATCATCGAGTGATGAATGCTATATTTGGAGGAGTAGATAGTACTCAATTTATCTATATCCAAAACCTCAAATCGGCAAATGAAGTATGGGATACTTTGCAAACTACCAATGAGGGTACATTGGTGATTCGAAGGTCTAGAGTACAAATGCTTACTTCTCAATTTGAAGTCTTGTTATGAATGAGGATGAGAAGTTAGTAGGCTTCCAAACTAGACTCTTGAATATGACCAACCAAAGTCAAACTTTGGGAGAGATATTTCCACAAGAGAAGATCGTGAGATCCTTATCTAAGAGATTTAATGCAAAGGTGATCGCAATTGAAGAAAGCAAGAATGTC
>CATOZR010000232.1:0-52088 GCA_954870605.1 Acer campestre
TGATGACAGGCCGGTGGATATCAGGTCTTCTAAGAAGGATATCAGGCCGGTGGTGTGGGTGCCTCCTCCTCTCAATTTTCTGATGTTCAACGTGGATGGGTCAGCAAGGGGCAGTCCTGGTGCTGCGGGAATTGGTGGGGTGTTACGCGATTTGAATGGTTCTATTTTATGCTCTTTTTCTTCCTTTGTGGGGTGCATGGATTCCAAATCTGCTGAAATATATGCTATTCATAGTGCTTGTATACTGCTGGCTTCGTCATCATTTTTATCCTACAGTAAAGTGATCATTGTTAGTGGCTCTATGTCTGCTGTTTCCTAGTGCAATGGAGGAGATTTTGGTAACATTAAGTTGGTTGATTTGTTGTATGATATCCGTTTGTTTATGCTTTCTTGGAATAGCATTTCCATCAAGTTTATGCCTAGGGGTGGAAATTCTTATGCGGATGGTTTGGCTAAGCTAGGTTCCAGCAGGTCTGGTGATAGAATCGAATGGGGTTTTTTTGATGTGTAGGTGTTGGGTGCAATGTTGTTCTGGTTGAGTTGCTTGTTGCTGCCTCTGTTTTTGTTTTTTGTTTTTTTAATGGTTTTTGCTGTTTGTCCTAGGTTTTGATGGGGTTGGGGGTTCTCTGTTGCTTGTATCTCCTCTGCCCTCTGTGGCTTTTATTAATAAATCTGCTGTTTTACAACCAAAAAAAAAATTAAAAAAAAATTGTAGTGTCTTAATTTAAATGTTAATTAATGGATTGCATTTTTTTTTTTTTTTTACATTTTTTACACTTAAAACAACATTGTATCTCTTGTTGTTAGAATAGATGAAAATGAATTTCACATTATAAAAGGAAGAGAATAGTATATATATCGATAGATATCACAAACCAGAACAATAGAGAAAATCTCGAAGTTCCAAAGTTCTCACTCAATAACTTTCTATCTCTTTTAATTCTCTCTTCAACTTCGAAAGAGGCAAGAAATCAAAAGCAGAGAGAGATTAGTATATATGAGTTTACTTTTCTTCACATTTATGACGGAACCGACGGCCAACTGATAACGTCTATTTCTACACCTAGTGTAGCCCCATCTCCTATCCTTTTGCATCCGTTTTCCGGGTAAAACTATGTATTTTACGGTTTAATAAGCTTGTTCAGGCTTCCTATAGCATTCCTAAGGAGATCAAGCTTGTTGGGCGTTATTGGAGCGAAAAAGGAAGCGAAAGCAGGTTCCGGAGGCAGGGCAGCGCTGGTCACCAGCGCAAGCCACCAGCGCTGCCACCAGCGCCATCGGGCAGTGATGTTGCGCTGGTCGTGCGCTGGTGGACCAGCGCCAGCACACCAGCGCAACGTTGGCAGAGAAGTGGCGCTGGTCCAGCGCTGGTGACAGGCGCGGGTGACCAGCGCCACACCCACCAGCGCCAAGGCTTCCAGCTCAGCTGTTTTTAGAATTTCGTGCCCTAACTCCACACCCTATAAATACCTCCCTTCAGCTCGTTTTCTAACATCTCTACCACGACCCTTGAAGTTCCAAACACTCCCATTTCACTCCAAACCTCCCAAGAACACATTTTTAACTCAAATCCTTCACCAAATCACTCAACTCTTCCATCAATCCACCATCTAAACACAAATCCCTCTTCACCACTTCATTCCTTCACATCCATCTACCATAAAAATCCCATCTTGGAGCTAGAGGAGTCAAGGAGAGAAGAAGCCAAGCACATCCAAGCAAGAGAGGAGGAGATCTTCACATAGTTTCTTCTAAACATTTCTCTCTTACTTTTACTTGTTCTTTCTTATGGCTTGTACTTATTCTATATCTTTTGTAGCCATCACTTGTAATATGAACTAAATCCATCTTGGCTAAGGCCAAGATGAGACCTTTTCCATGAATTAATAATAAAGGCCATCACTTTATCTTCATTGCTTGTGTTGTGTACATTTATTTCATGCTCTTAGTGATTATTGAATGCCTAGCTAGCATTTAGTGATTATTTGGTTGTTGTGTGAAGTACCGAGAGGAGAAGCACACAACGTGCTCGATGAAATGAGTGATAGAGGATAGTAAGATAGAGATATACGATGCTAGCCTCTAGGATTCATTTGTGTGCCATGAAACTTAATGAATTTGTATGTAGTTCGGATAACCATTGAGAAATAGGTTGTTGGTGTATATAAATATTGTCTCTTTCACTTGAGAGAGGTTAGAGATTAATTTAGGGTGTCACGAATCTACACACACACTTGCATATTTTATTTCAATGATGTGCCTAAAATTGTTAAGGATTGGATAGGTTGAATCATGGTCTTAGCCTAATTTCTCATACATATTACAATCACTTGCTTGTGTTTGGTTTAGCTTTGTTCACTTACATTGTCTTGTTTCATTGTTTGCATTAGTGGTAGTTTAATCTAATTAATTTGAGTAGTGTAATTTCATTATCAAAAATTGGCTTGTCTAAATAGTAACATAATCAATCAATTGTGGTAATCGATTTCATCAATCCTCGTGGGACGAATCTTTATTCACCATTGTACTACTCTTTCGGCTCCGTACTATTGCGGACGCTCGTTTAAGAGTGGTCAATTTTTGGCGCCGCTGCCGGGGATTGAGCGGTTTATTGATATCACTACTAGTTGTTTTATTACTAATTTGGATTTTTCTTCTTTGTGTTTTTAGGCGGTTGCTCTTGTATGCATCATAGTACAAGGAGCAACGATTTACAGGACTTGCATTTTGATCCGGATATAGAAACAACGGCTAGAAGAAATCGACGTGAAGCAAGGTTGAGAAGAGCGGAGATGGGTGATCGGAATCCACAGTTAGATCGGAATCCACAGTTAGAACACATTGATTTGCCTCCTGTGGCAAATCAAAATGAAGGGGAAGTGCATCAAGAGGAGATTCCGGTTCAAGAGGGTTTGCCTCATGTTGGAGATGAGCGCACCCTACGGGATTACACAATGCCGAGAGTCGAGCATAACATGTCATCTATCCGCCGACCAACAATTGCGGCAAATTCCTTTGAGATTAAGCCTGGGGTGATTCAGATGATTGCCACCACATGTATGTTCAATGGGTTGGCAAATGATGATCCAAATTTGCACCTTCAGAATTTCAATGAGATTTGTGACACCTTTAGGTACAATGGGATTCCCGAGGACTTTATCAAGCTGAAGTTGTTCCCATTCTCTTTGGGGAATGATGCAAAGATATGGTTGAACACCCAACCACCAAACTCAATCACTACCTTTAATCAGTTGGCCCAAGCATTTCTGAATAGATATTTCCCACCAGGGAAGGCGGCCCGCCTTAGGAACGAGATCCTTTCTTTTCAACAATATGAGAATGAGAGTATCCACGAGGCTTGGGAGAGGTTTAAGGAGCTTCAAAGGAGATGCCCTCACAATGGCCTTGCAAGGTGGCAAACTTTGCAAGCTTTCTACCAAGGAATCACGGTGTCAACAAGAAATTTGGTGGATGCGGCTGCGGGAGGTTCCTTAATGAGCAAGTCAATGGATGCGGCTCATGACCTCCTAGAAGAAATGGCACTTAACAATAGTCAGTGGGGAACCCAGAGGCAAGTGCCAAAGAAGACTCCGGGTGTGCTAGAAATAGATGAGTTAACGAGTGTGAAGGCTCAAATGGCGGCACTTCAAAATCAAATGAACAAGTTGAGTGCCGAACCTAGCAATGCACAAGTAGCCCAATGTGAGTGGTGCTTGGGGCCACACTCTAGCATGGATTGCCAAGTTGGAAGCCCATTCGCCTCTCGTGAACAACAACCGGAACTACCAAAACCAACCCCAACAACAAGCCAACCAAAATCCCATCTTCCATCCCTACTCAAACACATACCACCCTTCATGGAAAAACAACCAAAACTTGTCATGGAAGGACAACCAACCCCAACATCCACAAAACCTCAACCAAAGACAACCCCCCGGATTCCAACAACCTCACCAACAAAACTACCCAAACCCACCCGCCAACAATCAAGTGGAGAGAAAAACTAGTCTAGAAGAGATGTTCTCCAAAATGATGGGAAAGTTAGACGCAAGGATGGAGACCCAAGACTTAGCTTTGAGAAAGCTTGATACAAAGGTTGACCAACTTGCTCAACACTCTCAAGCCGCAATTCAAAATCTCGAGACACAAGTTGGCCAACTAGCTAGAGGGGCTCAAGCTCGCCAACAAGGGACATTGCCGAGTGATACGGTGACCAACCCCAAGGAGCAATGCAAGGCAATTTCTTTGAGAAGTGGTAGAACGGTTGAGCAACCGGAGAAAGTTGACAAGAAGAAGGAAGAGGTGGTTGAAGAGGAGGTTGATGAGGAAGAGCCTATTGAGGAGAACAAAGTGGAGGAAAGCCCATCCAAGCCATCTTGTGATCCAACACCACCCCCACCACAAGTCAAAGCCTATGTCCCTCCCATACCATACCCACAAAGATTGAAACAACACAAGGATGCTCACAACTTTGGTAAGTTTTTGGAGGTGTTTAAGAAGCTTCACATCAATATTCCCTTTGCCGAAGCACTTGCCCAAATGCCTACTTATGCGAGATTTCTCAAGGAGTTGCTATCTAACAAAAGGAAGTTGGAAGAATTCGAGACGGTTGCATTGACGGAGGAATGTAGTGCCATCCTACAAAACAAGCTCCCACCTAAGCTAAAAGATCCCGGAAAGTTCACTATTCCATGCACCATTGGCCAAACGGAATTTGGGAAAGCATTGATTGACTCCGGGGCAAGTATAAATTTGATGCCATACTCGGTTTTTCAAAAGTTGGGAGTGGGGGAAGTGAAGCCTACTCATGTCACTCTACAACTAGCCGATAGGTCAATCAAATACCCAAGAGGGGTTATGGAAGATGTCTTGGTGAAGGTAGAGAATTTGTACTTCCCCGTAGACTTTGTGATTCTAGAAATGGAAGAGGATGTGGAAATATCTTTACTTTTAGGTAGGCCTTTCTTGAAGACGGCCGGGGCTTTGATAGATGTGAAGGAAGATAAGATGACCTTGAGGGTTGGTGATGAGCAAGTGGTGTTTTACATGTCCAAGGCAACCAAGAGACCGTCGGATGAAGGTGATTGTTATAGAGTGGATGTGATTGAGCCCATGATCCAAGAGTTTTTGAGGAAGGAAAGTCCCAAGGAGCCGCTTGAAGCTTGCATAATGCATGGAGTAGTGGAGGAAGATGAAAATTCGGATATTGATGAATGTGCTAAACAACTCAACTCTCTACCTTTGCGGAACCTTAGAGGAAGAACGCATTTTGAGGAACTTGGTGCGAGCAAGCCTAAGCTTCCACCATCAATTGAAAAGCCTCCTACTCTTGAACTCAAGCAACTACCTCCCCATTTGAGATATGCTTTCTTGGAGGAACCATCAAGCCTACCGGTGATCATTTCATCATCTTTGAGCCGGGTAGAAGAAGAAAAGCTCTTGAGGATTCTTAGAGGGCATAAGAGAGCAATAGGGTGGTCGATCTCGGACATCAAAGGGATTAGCCCATCCTTATGCATGCACAAGATCTTGATGGAAGATAATTTCAAACCCTCGGTAGAACATCAAAGGAGACTCAATCCCAACATGAAGGAGGTTGTGAAAGCGGAGGTGTTGAAACTCTTGGATGCGGGTATCATTTATCCAATATCGGATAGTCCTTGGATTAGTCCGGTTCAAGTGGTGCCCAAGAAAGGGGGAATGACGGTAGTGCCGAATGAGAAGAATGAATTGATCCCGATGAGGACCGTCACCGGATGGAGAGTGTGCATCGATTATCGGAAGCTAAACAATGCCACCCGGAAGGACCACTTTCCACTTCCATTCATAGATCAAATGTTGGAGAGGTTGGCCGGCCATGACTACTATTGCTTTCTTGACGGGTATTCCGGCTACAATCAAATCCATATTGATCCCGAAGACCAAGAAAAGACCACCTTCACTTGTCCTTATGGCACATTTGCTTACCGAAGGATGCCATTCGGATTGTGCAACGCACCGGCCACATTTCAACGGTGCATGATGGCAATATTCTCGGACATGGTGGAGAAATACATAGAAGTCTTTATGGATGACTTCTCGGTTTTTGGATCCTCTTTTGATGGGTGCTTAGCCAATTTGGGGTTGGTGCTAGAGAGGTGTGAGGAGACAAATTTGGTTCTCAATTGGGAAAAATGCCATTTCATGGTGAAGGAGGGCATTGTACTTGGGCATAGAATCTCTTCTCAAGGCATAGAGGTGGATAGAGCAAAGATAGAGGTGATTGAGAAATTGCCACCTCCAACCTCAATCAAGGGCATTAGAAGCTTCCTTGGACATGCCGGGTTTTATAGACGCTTCATCAAAGACTTCTCCAAAATCACAAAACCCCTTTGCCGTTTGCTAGAGAAAGAAGTCCCTTTCATTTTTGATGAAGATTGCCTTCTTGCCTTTGAGAGATTGAAGAAAGAGCTCACCTCCGCTCCTATCATGTCGGCACCCGATTGGGACATCCCATTCGAGCTCATGTGCGATGCAAGTGACTACGCGGTGGGAGCCGTTTTGGGGCAAAGAAGAGATAAGAGGCTCCATGTGATCTATTATGCGAGCCAAACTTTAAATGATGCTCAAGTGAATTATGCCACCACGGAGAAGGAGCTTTTAGCCATTGTTTTTGCCTTTGACAAATTCCGATCGTACCTAGTGGGATCAAAGGTGATTGTGTATACCGACCATGCGGAAATCAAGTACTTGATGGCAAAGAAAGACTCCAAGCCAAGATTGATCCGGTGGATCCTCCTCTTGCAAGAATTCAACTTGGAGATTAGAGACAAGAAGGGATCCGAAAACCTTGTGGCGGATCACCTCTCAAGACTTGAGCGGAATGAGAAGGAGGAGGAGCAAGTAGCCATAAGGGAAGTGATGACTCGCTTTTTGTGTCGTTACCAAATTGCGAATTACCAAAAGTGAGTTTATAAAATGAATCTTTACGCAATATATTTTAAGATTTGAAAACGAGTAATGTGGTAAGCTTAGAGTTCGTTCCACAGGGAATTTAAGTAATACGTTGATTTAATTAGCTAATCTCTAAACAATAAAATAAATCATGAATGATGAATGAGTGTATGGTTTGTCAAACCATCAAACATACATACAAAATTAACCTAACTAAAAATATGGTGATATGAAAAATAGAAGACTCACAATCTTGATAAGAAAAATGGATGTAACAAATTAATGTTGATGCTAGGGAATTGATTGATTAGCAAGTGGGTATGGGTATTGCTTCTTAAGCCACTTTAAGGACCAATCTCTACATGTTAACCAATTTAGGTTTAGATCAATGTGGTTGATATACCCTCCACTAATCCATCCTATTTATTGGGTTCTTAATCACTCAAGTGTGTCAATCCAAGAGTGATTATATAACATGTTATTCTAAACAAGATTGTAATTAACAAGTGGGTATACAAGTCAATCACATAATGAATAGAATCTAATGAATTAATAAATAGAACACATATAGAGATTCATTACAAAGCTGAAGCAAAAACCCACAACCAAATGTTCATCAAATCAATCCCCTAGATTAGGGGTTTAATTACACATAGTAGCAATCAAATAAAAACAAGTAAATGGTAAGGAAATCACCCTTAGGCCACCTTCTTTAATGCTTGATCCTTGTTCTCCTTTGATGCTCCTAGATGCAAAGAATGGAAGAGGAGGATGTGTCTAGATAGGTGGATGGCTTATGGTGAGTGACAAAGGATTTGTGATGGAGAAAATGGTAGGGAAGGAATGGTCTAGGGAAGTAATCAAGATTTGGTGTGAGTTTTTGGATGGAAAGATTAGTTCAAGTGTAGAAATGGAGGAGTTTGAGAGATGATTAATGGAGGAAAAGGGAGATTTGGTAGGAGAGAATAGGCTTGAATGGCTTGGTAAGGCTTGATAGGGATTGTTTTTTCAAATTGAAAAGAGGGATGAATTTATAGTATTTTTGAATTAGGTCACGGATGGCAAATTACCAAAACATCCCCTGACCATGGCAATTTACCATTTAGTCCAGCAGAGGGGTGCATTCCGTAATTTGCCAGCCAAAATTGGCCAATCAGAGGAGAGAACAGTGGAGGTCGCGGTTTGGCACAAATGGCGACATTGGGGATGCAAATGGCGACCTCATCAGGTGTGGGAATCAACTCCCTGTCGCCATGGCGACCTCGAAAAGCTAAATGGCGACCTAGGGGCAAAATGGGGATTTAGGCGTGAATTGGGGTTGATTTGGGTGAGAAGATTCCGGCCAAAAGGAGGGACGGAATTTGTTGCGACCGGACAGCCGGTGAGGTGGCCGTCCGTTTGCCACCGGAACCCGTCGACGGTAGGTCGTTTTCCGGCCAGAACGAGCGGCGGCGCAATTAGGGTTTGTAGCCATGGCTGCTGCTGCTCGCTGAAGGAGAAGATGAACAGCTGTTTGGGGGGCATTTAGCAATGGACTGGGGGGTAATCAGGCGCTGATGGGTCAAGAAATTGGGCGTGCAGTTTGGGCCATGCATCAGGCCCAAACATCAGGTCTGCTTCTCATAAACAAAACGGCAGCGTTTGGGGGGAAGGAAGTTGGGCTGCGCGAGCTTGGGCCGAGTGTTGGGCCACGCCTGATCGCCCAACTTGATGAAACGCACCGTTTCGTCTGTGACAGGTGGCAGCGCTTCTGGTAAATTTCACTTCAGCCCCTGACCTCTTCTATAATCACGATAACATCAATTATTCCTTCAATAATTACTCTTTTGCCCCTATATCACCAAAATTACTCCAATGCCCCTGAATTCTATAAATTCCTGAAAACACTCAATTAACACCATTAAACCACAAAATAAATGCCCAAGAATCAAGCAAAAGGAGAAGGAAAAGAGGGCCAAAATCATACCAATTTTGGTTCGATCAAATACCCCCAAACCTATCTTTTGCTAGTCCTCGAGCAAAACAATCACAAATCAACCCCCCAAGGACATGCATCAAGCTATTTCAAATATTTTCAATAAAGTTCACACCCATTCTAGGAAGGATCTACTATCCAATGATTAGCATGCGAAACCAAAATGATGAGATTAACACAATGATGCCATAATGAGGACTTAAACATGTAAGATGATGTCAAGTAAAGATTAAGAGCATGCCACTCTAGATATGATTGTGCGCAATGCGACCTTACATTCAAAATGCCAAAGCTTCAAAGCAAATGTGCTATTCGGTTTAGAATGTAATTCGCCTCGATCTAATCCTCACTAGATTTCTCTCTTTTCTTCTCTTTGATTCCTAGGTTTCACTCAAAAGTACATATGCAATATGAAATCATGTTATGGGCATCTAATTGATTGCACATGATAATCATTAAAACACAATTTTCTGAAAATGGTCTCATGAATGGAATTGCAAATCATGAATTAGAAAGAACATGCGAAAACCAAAATTCACAAGTGGACAAACCTAAAGATCGTGAAGGTCTTTCTTAGGTTGTAATGGGGCTTGGGTGAATGGTGAGTCAATAAATTGGAGCAATAGATAACAAGGAACCCAATGATTTATACTAAGGCATACATTCTAGTAATGATTCCCAATTGCTTTCACACATTTGTTTCATACCCTTTGGCACCCATTTCTTACAATATCATTTCACTTGCATATTCACTACTCACTTTTCTTGAGTAGCCTATTCAATTATAAACCCTCTATCTAGGCCACTTGTGCCTAATTCATGGTTCTCTCTTTTTCATTTTGTATTTTGTTTGGCTTTGCCCTTTCATTTCTTTTCTTTTGCATACATCTTTTATTTCAATCTTTTTCTTTTCTTTTGCTTTGCTTTTCTTTTTCTTTTCTTTTTCTTTTTTCTTTTTCTTTTTCTCTTTCTTTTTATCCACTCTTGCATTTTGATACTCTCTAACACAACTTTACATGCCTAGGTACATGTATCAACATTTTCTCTTAAAAGAACTTACATGTATCATGACAACTTCCCTCCAACATGAAGAAATCACCAAGGATTATGAAGGGAAGATACAACTCTTGAAGGAGAAGTTAGAAGGCAAGGAAGCCTTGGGAACAACAAAGGAGAGCATGCTTCAAGAATTGAACAAGAAAATCATTCTTGAAGCAAAGATGCTCAGAGCCGAAAATGGTACTCTCAAGAAGCAAAATGGCGAAGTCTCCACCAAGATCAAAGAATTCGAAGAACAAATTGAGAGACGTGAGGCCGAAAGGAGTACATCATTGAAGGAGCTTGAAGAGATTAAGGAAGACTTTGCAAAGAGGATGCGGCTAATGCAAGCCGAAATTCAAACAAGAGACAAGGCTTTGGAGATAATGAAGACGAAGGAAGTTGACCACCTTGCGAAACTTGCAAGGTCTAAACAAGAAAAAGAAGAAATGCCCGACACGAGTCAAGCCTCTTCAAGTACCAAGGTCAATGAGCCAAATCCTAGCAACGCAAGGAGGAGAAAAGCAAAAAGGAGGAATGAGAACCCTCCACCTCCACCTCCAACAAAGAACCACCAAGAAGGTATCATTCCTAACTCTATCACTACGTGCCATCATTGCCATAAGATAGGTCACATTAGACCACCAAACCATAAAAATGAGAGGCAAGGCACAAGAGGGAATTTTAGACATAGAGAGACATATAGGCATGTTAGGAAGGTATGGGTTGAGAAGCCTAGGAATAGGAGGAGTCCACCTAGGATAAGAAAAATTTGGGTGAGGAAAGATTCAATGAACCAAATGAGAAAGAAGGGAAAGGAAATGATGGGGAAATCATCTACATTTATTTGGATTGTAAAGAAGAGTGAATTTCCCAACTTGATCAAACCACCCTTAGTTAATCCTAATCCCACCCCAATTGCACAACATTGAAAATATTGGTGCATGTTATTTTTTTTTTATGCTTTTTGTTTTGTTTGCTTTATTTGTTTATTTCTTTTGAATAATTGGTGTTTCAAGCTATTGTTGGCAATTGCTTGAATTGAGTATATTTTGCCGGAACTTTCTAATGAGTTTTGTGAGTGTGTAGATTTTCTATTGCTTCTTGAGGAAGCAAGTGTTTGTTGCTTGTTCATAAAGAAAGGTTTCTTTATCTCTTGGAAAGAAACAAAGTCAACTTGCAAGTCTTGGAGGGACGAGCAAGCCAAGAGTGCTCATAAGAAGGGCGAGGACCTTATCACTAAGAAAGCGACATTTTGGAGGTTCGAAGTGCGGAAGCACCATGCCACGTCTTGCCTAGACGTTAAATAGAGCGCTTGGTGGGAGGCAACCCACTTGGTATATTTCTTTCATAGTTTAATTTTTAAGTAGTCTCTTCATTATTGATTTCCCTTATCTCTATTTCGTTTTTGCTTAGAATAAGGGTGTGAGATGAATTTTGGTAGTGGATTTAGGATCAATGTGCTTAATTGTTGATTTTTGAATTATAGGATTATTGAGGTATATGCCATACATGATTGAGCATCTTTTTAGATGATTTTGTGCATAATAGGATGAGAGGGCACTTTGCCAAAATTTTGAAAATACATTGATTAATTGTGAATATATATGCATCTTTTGTTTTGGATTTGTTGGGTTGTGCCTTTTGAAAAATTTTGCCTCCCATGAACATTGAGGACAATGTCCAATTTAGGTTTGGGGGTACATTTGCACAACACTACTTTACTCACTTTGCTTGATTTTTCAAATTTGAGCCTAATTTTTCAAATTCTTGCGATAATGCCATATTTAAGCATACTTTGCTTGTTGAGATTGTGCTATACATGAAGTAGTGAGGAATTGTGCATATTTGCCATTGTTTGGTTTAGATTAACATCATGCCACTTAGGGTGTCATTGAACAAAGTGCGTAAATCTTTTTCTCATAATGTTAGGGTGAATAATCATTTTTGCTTAAAGGCTAGGAATTAATAGTGGAGATTCCCGTGAGGATCACAAACACGGCCTTAAAAAGCGTATTTTGAGTCGTCAAATATTCACTCTTTAAACACTCACTCTCAAACACTCTTTTAAAACATGTATAGGTCTCATTTGCACTTAAATATTGCATGTCATAGAATATTATGGATTGCTTGTGGATGCTTTGATTTGCTTGTGGACAATCCTTTAGAAATGACTTTAGGCAATGCATGTGAAAAACCGTAAATTGACCTAAACACTTCCATACCCTCTAAATGTGTGTGCTCCCAAGCCCTTTTGAAGCCAAACACATCTTAAGCTTTTCATTTTTGAACCACATCCACATGAACCATATAGCCTACATAATTGACTTACCGTAACCAAATGATTTTGCTAAGGTTTAGGATATGGTTGTAAGCTCTTTTAAGAAGAAATGTTGATACATGTACCTAGGCATGTAAAATTGTGTAAAAGAGTATTGAAATGCAAGAGTGGATAAGAAAGAGAAAAAGAAAAAGAAAAGAAAAAGAAAAGCAAAGAAAAAGAAAAGAAAAAAAGATTGAAATAAAAGATGCATGCAAAAGAAAAGAAAAGAAAGGGCAAAGCCAAATAAAATACAAAATGAAAAAGAGAACCATGAATGAGGCACAAGTGGCCTAGATAGAGGGTTTATAATTGAATAGGCTACTCAAAGAAAAGTGAGTAGTGAATATGCAAATGAAATAATATTGTAAGAAATGGGCGCCAAAGGCGTGAAACAAATGTGTGAAAGCAATTGGGAATCATTATTAGAATGTTTGCCTTAAGTATAAATCATTGGGTTCCTTGTTATCCATTGCCCCATTTTATTGGCTCACCATTCACCTAAGCCCCATTACAACCTAAGAAAGACCTTCACGATCTTTAGGGATGTCCACTTGTGAGTTTTGGTGTTTGCATGTTCTTTCTAATTCATGATTTGCAATTCCATTCATGAGACCTCATTTTCAGAAATTGCGCTTTAAATAACATCATATGCAATCAATTTGATATCCATGAAATAACTTCATATTGCATATGTATTTTTGAGGGAAACCTAGGAATCAAAGAGAAGAAAAGAGAGAATCTAGTGAGGATTAGATCGAGGCGAATTACATTCTAAACCGAATAGCACATTTGCTTTGAAGCTTTGGCATTTTGAATGTAAGGTCGCATTGCGTACAATCATATCTAGAGTGGCATGCTTTTAATCTTTACTTGACATCATCTTACATGTTTAAGTCCTCACTATGGCATCATTGTGTTAATCTCTTCATTGTTGGTTTCGCATGATTGGATAGTAGATCCTTGCTTGAGTGGGTTAGAATTTTATTGAAAATATTTGAAATGGCTTGATGCATGTCTTTGGGGGTTGATTTGTGATTGTTTTGCTCGAGGACGAGCAAAAGATAGGTTTGGGGGTATTTGATCGAACCAAAATTGGTGTGATTTTGGCCCTCATATCCTTCTCCTTTTGCTTGATTCTTGGGCATTATTTTGTGATTTAATGGTGTTAATTAAGTATTTTCAGGTATTTATAGAATTCAGGGGCATTGGAGTAATTTTGGTCATTTGGGGGTAAAAGCGTAAATTAGTGAAGGAAGATTGAAGATATGGTAATATTTGAAGAGAACAGGGGGCAGTATGTAATTTACCGCAAAGAAGACAGATCGCGCCACGTCACATGAAACGGTGCGTTTTGTTTAAAAGGAAAGAATGGGCTGCTAAGTCAACCCCATGCCACGTCCAAACGCGCCCCATGTGCAAGCCCAAGCGCAATCAGCCCACCAAGCAAAACGCACCGTTTTGCTAAAGGAGAAATTGGGCTCAGCTCTGGCCCAAGGCAGATGACCCATATGAGGCAAGCCCACTTCCCCATCTAAATGAAACGGTGCGTTTAAGGGAATGGGCCCTTAAACGCACCCCAACCTTGTTCTAAATTCACCCCCTTTAAGACACATGAGCAGTAGCCCAATTGCACCCCAGCCCCTTGCTAAAGACACCCCTTTACTATTCACTCTCTTCTTCCTTTCATCGTGCAGCAGCCATTAATTGCACCTCCAAACCCTAAACACGCCGCCGGCCGGAAAGCCACCCAAACCGAGCTACCTTTGGCCGATTCCGGTACCAAAAGAACGGCAAGGTCACCGGCTTCCTGATCGCAAGACTCTGGGACCCTCCAATCGCCGGAAACCGGCCACGCAATTCTCGGCCAAGTCACGCCCAAGTCACGTCCACGCCATCCATTTGGTCGCCATTTGTCATTCGAGGTCGCCATGGCGACAGGGGATGATTTCCCACACCTGATTGCTTCGCCACTTTGTCGCCATTTGTGCCAAACCGCGACCATGTTGCTGTGCTGCTCTGATTGGTGAAGTTTGACAGGAAAATTACGGAAAGGCCCCCTAGAGGGGCCAAAATGGCAATTTGACAAATAGAGGGGGTGTTTTGGTAATTAGCCATTCGTGACCTATTTTGAAAACACTATAAATTCATCATCTTTTCAATTTGAAATATCAAGCCTTACCAAGCCATTCAATCCCATTCTCTCCTACCAATCTCCCTTTTCTCCATCAATCATCTCCCAAATTCCTCCATTTCTATACTTGGACTTATCTTTTCCATCCAAAACCTCACACCAAATCTTGATTACTTCCCTAGACCATTCCTTCCCTACCATTTTCTCCATCACAAATCC
Organism: Acer campestre; assembly: GCA_954870605.1. Taxonomy (NCBI): domain Eukaryota; kingdom Viridiplantae; phylum Streptophyta; class Magnoliopsida; order Sapindales; family Sapindaceae; genus Acer; species Acer campestre. Next base: position 14,620 of record CATOZR010000232.1, read on the forward strand.
TTTGTCACTCACCATAAGCCATCCACCTATCTAGACACATCCTCCTCTTCCATTCTTTGCAACTAGGAGCATCAAAGGAGAACAAGGATCAAGCACTAAAGAAGGTGGCCCAAGGGTGATTTCCTTACCATTTACTTGTTTTTATTTGATTGCTACTATGTGTAATTAAACCCCTAATCTAGGGGATTGATTTGATGAACATTTGGTTGTGGGTTTTTGCTTAAGCTTTGTAATAAATCTCTATATGTGTTCTATTTATTAATTCATTAGATTCTATTCATTATGTGATTGACTTGTATACCCACTTGTTAATTACAATCTTGTTTAGAATAACATGTTATATAATCACTCTTGGATTGACACACTTGAGTGATTAAGAACCCAATAAATAGGATGGATTAGTGGAGGGTATATCAACCACATTGATCTAAACCTAAATTGGTTAACATGTAGAGATTGGTCCTTAAAGTGGCTTAAGAAGCAATACCCATACCCACTTGCTAATCAATCAATTCCCTAGCATCAACATTAATTGTTTACATCCATTTTTCTTATCAAGATTGTGAGTCTTCTATTTTTCATATCACCATATTTTTAGTTAGGTTAATTTTGTATGTATGTTTGATGGTTTGACAAACCATACACTCATTCATCATTTATGATTTACTTTATTGTTTATAGATTAGCTAATGAGGTCGTTTGTGTACTCAACAAAATAGTAAAAATGATAGTTTTTGGTTGATTCTTGAAAACTCTTTTAAAGCCACTTAATCCTTTTAAAATGTGATTAGATAGCAAAATAGTGAGCAAGTTCGTTCCACAGGGAATGAAGTGTTAATTAGATAAATTGACTAATCTTAGAACAATAAAACAAATCATAGAGTTTGATAAATGTGTGGTTTCTAAAGCCACCAATGCTAAACTACTCAAATGAAAATACACAAAAATGATATGAAAAATAGAATACTCAACACCTTGATAAGAATAGTGATAAAATCAATTAATGAGAGAACTAGGGAATAGATCGATTAACACTTGGATGTGGGTAAGCTACTAGCATCATTAATGTACCAATCTCATTATGTTAACCACTTAGAGGCTTAGATTAGTGGGGTTGATATACCCACCACTAATCTATCCTATCCAATGGGTTCTTAATCACACAAAGGTTGTCAATCCACATGTGAATATATAACAAATTATTCCACTCAAGATAGCAATCAACAAGTGATATACAAGTCAATTATAATGAATGAAATCTAATTAAATTGAATGAATAGAACACATAAGAGATTCATTACAAGCTAGACTAAACCCACAACCAATTGTTCCTCAAATCTATCCCCTAGATTAGGGGTTTAGTTACACATAATTGCAATAAATGAAAAGAAGTAAATGATAAGGAAATAACCCTTGGGTCACCTTCTTTAAGCTCAATCCTTCTTCTCCTCTATGCTCCTAGATGCAAGGAATGGAGGTTGAGGAAATGTCTTGGAATGTGGGTGTTTTGGTGGAAAGTTACTAAGGATTTTGGTGGAGAAATGGTGGGATGAGGAATGATGTAGTGAAGTAATCAAGGTTTTGTGTTGAGGGTTGGATGGATTAGATGAGTTCAAGGAGAGAAATGGAGGATGATGAAAAATGTGCCATGGAAGATGATCTAGATCTGAGGTTGAGTTCTCTCAATTTTCTCTCTGATTTTCGATCCTTTGAAAGTGAAGAGACGCTCCATATATATACTCACTCATGGACATGTACTGGTAACGACTTGATTCGCTGATGTGGAGCATTGGTCGCTATTTGGTCGCTATGGCGACCATGGAGCGTAAAACGGTTAGATGAAAAGGTCGCTCTGAAAACCATCTTTCTCGCTCTTTGTCAAGTGGCGAACATGACCAAAATGTGTAGAGGTCGCTCTTTGTGCATCAAGGTCGCTCTGGCGACCATAAGTGGCGACCATGCCTACGTTGGAATTCCTACGTTGGAATTCCTATGTGGTCGCCACTTGTCCTTCTAGGTCGCTCTGGCGACCATAAGTGGCGACCTTGGAAATGTGAAGAGGTCGCCCTTTGTGCATCAAGGTCGCTCTGGCGACCATAAGTGGCGACCATGCCTACGTTGGAATTCCTACGTTGGAATTCCTATGTGGTCGCCCTTTGTGCATCAAGGTCGCTCTGGCGACCATAAGTGGCGACCATGCCTTGAGTGCACTAGGTCGCCACTTGCAAGGGAGGTCGCCAGAGCGACCCCAAGTGGCGACCCCACCTGATTGTTTTTGTGACCTTCTGTCGCCATGGCGCTCAAGTGGCGCCCAAGTGGCGACCTTTTGATGCCTTTGGGAACTCTTCTGTCACCATGGCGCTCAAGTGGCAACCTCCTTTGCCCAAGTGGCGAAAATGCCCTGTTTCTTCTCATTTGTGAGACATTTTTGCACAAGTCCTCCACCTTCATCTCAATTGCTTCTGAAACCTAATAAAACCTGAAACACTCAATTTAACAACATTAAACACGGGGAAATGCCCGAGAATCAAGCAAAAAGAAACGGAAATGAGGGCCAAAATCATACCAATTTTGGCTTGATCAAATACCCCCAAACCAATCTTTTGCTAGTCCTCGAGCAAACATAATAACAAGCACACCCCCAAAAACATGCATAGAGATATTTCAAAGGTTTTTACTTCAAATGATCAATGTGCGAAGCCAATAATGAAGAGATTAAAACAGTTATGCCATGGTGAGGATTTAAACATGCAAGAGCGTGTATAGTTATGATCAAAAACGTGCCACCTTAGACATAATTGTACGCAATGCGATCTCACATTCAAAATGCCCAAGCTTCAAAGCAAAGGTGCTATTAGTTTAGAATGTAATTCGCTTTGATACTAAATCTCACCGGATTCTCTCTTCTTTTCTCCAAGACTCCTAGGTTCACTCAAATATGTGCATGTGCAATATGAGTTCATGTTATGGCAACAAATTGATTGCACATGCTAAACATTAAACCGCAATTTCCTGAAAAGTGATCTCATGAATAGAATTGCAAGCCGTGAATTAGAAAGAACATGCATCAACCAAATTGTACAAAATGGACAATCCTAAAGATCATGAAGGTCTTTTCTTTGGTTGTAATGGGGCCTAAGGTTATGGTGAAACAAAGAATGGAAGAAATGGATATCAAGGGACCTAATGATTTCATTAAGGCATACATTCTAATTCTTTAAGTTCCACAAGATTCCCACATATGTTCACACTTCAAGGTGTCCAGGCTCACAATTACACATGTGTATGCTACTCCTATTTTCAACTTGAGTAGCTCAATTACTTCTCTTCCTTTTCTAGGCCCTTTGTGCCTACTTTCTTTATTCCTTTTTCTTTGCTTTTCATTGCTTGCCAATTCTTTTCTTTTCATGCTCTACATTTCTTTTATTTTTTTTTATTTTTTATTTTTTTTTATTTATTTATTTATTTTATTTATTTTTTTCTTTTCTCATTCTTTACAAGCTTTTGTTCTCTTTTCCATTTTCAAACATCTCTTGCTTTGCAAGACTCTTACACACATTCACATGCCTTGGTACACACCTTATATTTACGCATTCAAAATTTTACATTGAGTTCCTAAGCCTTAGCGAATCGTTTGGTCACGGTAGGTCAAGTATGTTAAGGCTATAAGGTTCATGTAGATGTGGTTCATGAAAGAAATGCTTCAAATGTGTTTGGCTTCAAAGGGGCTTGGGAGCACACATATTCAAGTGGTTGGAAGTGTTTAGGCCAAAGAGGTTTTCACATGCATCGCCTAAAATCATTTCTAAAGATTCGTCCATTAAGCAAAATAAGGCATCCACAAGCAGACCATAATATTCTATGGCAAACAACATTTAGTGCAAATGAGACCAAAACATGCTTGTATGAGTGTTTAGAGTGAGTGTTTAAAGAGTGAATGTTTACAACTCAACGTATGCTTTTTAAAGGCTGTGTTTGTGATCCTCACAAGAATCTCCACTATTAATTCTTAGCCTTCAAGCAAATTTGATCATTCACTCAACATTAAGAGAAAAAGATTAACGCATTTTGTTCAATGACACCCTAAGTGGCATGGTGTTAATCTAAACCAAACACTCTCAAACATGCACAATTCCTCACTACATCATGTAAAGAACAATCTCCATAAGCAAAGCATGCTCAAATATGGCAATATCGCAAAAAATTTTAAAAATTTTGGCACTCAATTCTTTTGAAAACCAAGCATCATGGCGTATGGCGTTGCGCAAAAGTACCCCCAAACCTAAATTTGACATTGTCCTCAATGTTCAAGGGTGGTAAGAATAAAGACAACAAGCGCAACCCAATAAGTTTCAAGCAATAATCCAACAAGCAAAGGCAAAAACAAAATATTCCAATAATCCGGCATATCGCACCTCAATCATCCATATACAAAATCCAATCAACACATATATCAATAAAGCACAAATGTCCTAAATCCACTACCAAAATCCAATTCACACCCTTATTCTATGCGGAAGCAAAATAAGAGCAAGAAATAAAACTGAAACAAATTATGGTGTGTTCAATATTAATCTAGAGGGGGGGTGAATAGATTTTACCCAATTTTACCAAATTTTCGTTAATGGTCAAGATTACGAAAATACCCTCCACTAGTCAAAATACAATAGCAAGTGTAATATGGTGCGGAAATTAAAAGACACTTGATATTTACGTGGAAACCCTCACGGGAAAAACCACGGGCTATGTAAGTGAGCCACACTTGAACCTCGAATCCACTAAATGTGTAAAACGATTACAACCTAATCCCGGAAGTAATCACACACCTACCTAATCCCGGTATAAGTGAACCTAGTCCCAATGCTTGTGATTTATGCAACCTAATCCCGGAAGCAACACAAGACTTAGTTCTCAATGAAGAGAAAACAACCTAAGTGAATATATGAAATACTCAAAATGCAACAAGAGCAAGGCAACTCTATATGCTTACCTAGAATGATGATATATCAATGAAATCAATCCTAGATATCAAAAGCTAAATGACATATCATAAAGCTTAGCTAGATGTTATCAATCACAAAACAATCCTAGCTATCAAACAATGTCAACATGTCCAAACATGTGAACTCAATTAGTTGTAGAGAATTTCTAACAACATAATTGTCAATTAAATCCACAAGAACATTCAATTAAGCTTGACTAGATAAATAGACATTAATCTATCAACCTAATCAACAATCAATTGTACAAGAATGTTCTAGGGTTAGCTATTTAGGGAAAATCATCCTAATCATGTAAGCTACCACAAACAAAACCCAATCATGTCATAACTTCACTAAATATGCAATAAGAGTGAAGATTTGCTAAACTAAGCAATAAAAGACATGTCTTGACTAAGATAGAACAATAAATGAAGATGTAGTGTTTGTTCTACTTACCAAGTCATAAATGAAGAAGACCCATGGAAGATTGATGCATGAAACATGTTAGATGCACATGGGTTTTGGGTTTGGAGAGTTAAAGAAGCAAGATTGAAGCTTTCTCTCTCTAGGGTTTGAGTTTCTCACTCTAAGGTCTGATTTTTAGCTCTTGAAAACGAGCAAGGAAGAAGATGATACTTATATAGGACCCCTAGATGAAATGACGTCGTTTTGAAAAGTTTGCAAAAGAAACGCTGATTCTGCGCCCTTGTTCTGCGCCCTTGCCCGCAGAACAAGGGCGCAAAAATGCACCTGACAATTTTGCGGCCCCTAAACGCAAAAACCAAGGGCGCAGAAAAGAGGACAGAGAGTATGAATTCTGATCCTTGTTCTGCGCCCTTATTTCTGCGCCCTTGCCCGCAGAACAGGGCGCAAAAAAATGCACCTGATTTTCAAGCGACTCAAAACATGACCAAATGACATCGAAACCTTTCGTATAATATATCGTTGGAAAGGTATGGAAGTCTACTTTCTACTCCAATTTATGGAATGACATTTCAATGTCTGTAGAAAAAGTTATGGTCAATGGAGTGACCAAAGGTCAGAAACGGACAACAACAGAGTTGCCCAGTTTTGGTGGTCACTTTGGAGATTTCAAAACCAATCCAAACGGTCATGAAATATTACGAATAATATATCGTTGGAAAGGTATGAGTGTCTAGTTTGTCCAGAATTTTACAAAACTCAATTTAAAACTTTGTGTAAAAAGTTATGGTCACAAGACCATACAAAGGTCAGTTTTGAAAAACATTTAAATCATTGAAATCCAATATTTTGAACCTAGACACTTTACTCCAATCAACCAAACCAAATCTAACACTTATCCAAGAGAAGAATGAGTCCTTCTCAAGTGGTCAACCATCGCGCTAAGACATGCACACCATCGTGCAAGCGCGGACATTTCCGATCACACAAACGGAAACGAATTACACCACACTTAAGACTAACATGAAGTGCAAGTGTGGTTGTGAATAAATAACATGCATGGGAAAGGATAACATCATGAAAAATCACCAAGCATGTGACACACAAAAGATATGCAATATATGAAAATGCATAAGTGTGATGATAAAGCATATAAGCACACAATTGCGAGAACCACAAATGCAATCATAAAAATGCAATGAAAGTGAGTGTGTGCTAAAAGACATAGATGCACAAATCAATGAAACACATATGCATGATAACAAATGCAAGATAGATAAAGATGCATGCAAGTGTGTGTGTGCACCTAATCTCTTCAAGAACCAAGTCAAGTGATATACCTTTTGAAGCTCTTGATCTTGAAGTCACCGGGATGCTTGGAAGCTTGCCTTGATAATCATCAAGATGACCTAAGCTACCCACAACACAATCATCCCCAATGTGGTATGTCATGAAATAAGCCAATCACAAAATAGAGGTCCTTACAAAAACAAATTAAAAAGCAAGAAATAAATTGTACCTAGGTGGGGTGCCTCCCACCAAGCGCTTGGTTTTACGTCTTCGGCTAGACGGGCTACTTGGATTGGTCAACCAAATTCCAAGGCTTCGAATTTGCGCCCATATGCAATTAGGTCTTGAAAGTATTTGTCGCCCGCTGGCGTGTTCCTAATCACATAAAACAAAGGCAAGTAAATGTTCACTTGAAAAAGTGATTTAGTTAGTTCGGAAAACAACCTATACCATTTGCTTTTTCGTAGGCGACATGGAAAAGTAGTGGGAGGGATATAAGGCTTGGTTTCCTTCACTTTATCTCTCATTTCCTCCTTTCCTACTTCTTCACCTGAAGTACTAGAAGAATCGTTAGCAAAATAATGACTGAAATCATGCTCTACATTCTCACCACTCCAAGGGATGGTGGTAACTTCTTCTAGCTTTGGTGGAAATGGGAACTTTTCACTCTCCTGCCTTTGCATGGCCTCCATGATTGTTCCAATGTGCACTTCTATTCTTCTCAATGAAGCTTCTAGTCCTGAAAATCTAAGTGCACTTGCCTCCAAACATCCATTCAAAGTCTGCTCGTATGCCATTTGTGATGTCCGGATAGCCTCTAGCATTTTTTCCTCGGGATTCACCTCCTTCGGCCCCATATTGGAAGAATTCGAGTTGTGAGCTCTTTCTTCCCTCGAGTGCCTTGAGGCAAATAATTCCATTTCCCGGTTGAAGTTGGCCAATTGCAATTCATAAGAATCCATTGTTCCTGAAAAGAAAACAAAAAAGAAAAACAACACAAGACACAAAAGAAAATAACACTAAAAAAAAAAAAATCTAAAATTATAACAAAAATGACAAACAACCTAGAAAATCTAACTACAAAGAATGAGTAACACAAGAACTATGAAAATCTAACAACAAACTAAAAACTAGCAAACGATAATAATTAAATAAAAACAAATGTTAGTAGGCTATTTAATAAGAATATAAATCACAAAGAAAAGTCAATCTATGTAATCAACGCTACCATTCCCCGGCAGCGGCGCCATTTTTGATGAGGTCGTTTGTGTACTCAACAAAATAGTAAAAATGATAGTTTTTGGTTGATTCTTGAAAACTCTTTTAAAGCCACTTAATCCTTTTAAAATGTGATTAGATAGCAAAATAGTGAGCAAGTTCGTTCCACAGGGAATGGAGTGTTAATTAGATAAATTGACTAATCTTAGAACAATAAAACAAATCATAGAGTTTGATAAATGTGTGGTTTCTAAAGCCACCAATGCTAAACTACTCAAATGAAAATACACAAAAATGATATGAAAAATAGAATACTCAACACCTTGATAAGAATAGTGATAAAATCAATTAATGAGAGAACTAGGGAATAGATCGATTAACACTTGGATGTGGGTAAGCTACTAGCATCATTAATGTACCAATCTCATTATGTTAACCACTTAGAGGCTTAGATTAGTGGGGTTGATATACCCACCACTAATCTATCCTATCCAATGGGTTCTTAATCACACAAAGGTTGTCAATCCACATGTGAATATATAACAAATTATTCCACTCAAGATAGCAATCAACAAGTGATATACAAGTCAATTATAATGAATGAAATCTAATTAAATTGAATGAATAGAACACATAAGAGATTCATTACAAGCTAGACTAAACCCACAACCAATTGTTCCTCAAATCTATCCCCTAGATTAGGGGTTTAGTTACACATAATTGCAATAAATGAAAAGAAGTAAATGATAAGGAAATAACCCTTGGGTCACCTTCTTTAAGCTCAATCCTTCTTCTCCTCTATGCTCCTAGATGCAAGGAATGGAGGTTGAGGAAATGTCTTGGAATGTGGGTGTTTTGGTGGAAAGTTACTAAGGATTTTGGTGGAGAAATGGTGGGATGAGGAATGATGTAGTGAAGTAATCAAGGTTTTGTGTTGAGGGTTGGATGGATTAGATGAGTTCAAGGAGAGAAATGGAGGATGATGAAAAATGTGCCATGGAAGATGATCTAGATCTGAGGTTGAGTTCTCTTAATTTTCTCTCTGATTTTCGATCCTTTGAAAGTGAAGAGACGCTCCATATATATACTCACTCATGGACATGTACTGGTAACGACTTGATTCGCTGATGTGGAGCATTGGTCGCTATTTGGTCGCTATGGCGACCATGGAGCGTAAAACGGTTAGATGAAAAGGTCGCTCTGAAAACCATCTTTCTCGCTCTTTGTCAAGTGGCGAACATGACCAAAATGTGTAGAGGTCGCTCTTTGTGCATCAAGGTCGCTCTGGCGACCATAAGTGGCGACCATGCCTACGTTGGAATTCCTACGTTGGAATTCCTATGTGGTCGCCACTTGTCCTTCTAGGTCGCTCTGGCGACCATAAGTGGCGACCTTGGAAATGTGAAGAGGTCGCCCTTTGTGCATCAAGGTCGCTCTGGCGACCATAAGTGGCGACCATGCCTACGTTGGAATTCCTACGTTGGAATTCCTATGTGGTCGCCCTTTGTGCATCAAGGTCGCTCTGGCGACCATAAGTGGCGACCATGCCTTGAGTGCACTAGGTCGCCACTTGCAAGGGAGGTCGCCAGAGCGACCCCAAGTGGCGACCCCACCTGATTGTTTTTGTGACCTTCTGTCGCCATGGCGCTCAAGTGGCGCCCAAGTGGCGACCTTTTGATGCCTTTGGGAACTCTTCTGTCGCCATGGCGCTCAAGTGGCAACCTCCTTTGCCCAAGTGGCGAAAATGCCCTGTTTCTTCTCATTTGTGAGACATTTTTGCACAAGTCCTCCACCTTCATCTCAATTGCTTCTGAAACCTAATAAAACCTGAAACACTCAATTTAACAACATTAAACACGGGGAAATGCCCGAGAATCAAGCAAAAAGAAACGGAAATGAGGGCCAAAATCATACCAATTTTGGCTTGATCAGGAAGCATTCCCCGATGAGCAACTTCTTGAAGTGTATGAATTATTGACTCCTTGGTTTGCCGATTTTGTGAATTTCCTAGCAAGTGAGATCATTCCGGTGGAGATGAATTTCCACCAAAAGAAGAAGTTTCTTTCGGATGCAAAGTCTTATTTGTGGGATGAGCCACTTCTATTCCGGATTTGCGGCGATGGTCTTATTAGAAGATGTGTGCCCGAGGAAGAGATGAGAGATATTCTCATGCATTGCCACTCTAAGGAGTGTGGAGGACATTTTGGAGCAATTAGAACCTCAAGGAAAGTCCTCCAATCGGGATTCTATTGGCCTACACTTTTTCGAGATGCAAGAAGCTTTGTGGAAGCTTTTGACCGGTGCCAAAGGACCGGGAATATTAGCAAAAGGGATGAGATGCCGCTCAACTTGATGCTTGAAGTAGAGTTGTTTGATGTGTGGGGCATTGATTTCATGGGACCATTCCCAAGCTCTTATGGAAACCAATACATCTTAGTGGCGGTGGACTACGTGTCTAAGTGGGTGGAAGCCATAGCCACACCAAAGAATGACGCCAATGTGATGAGGTCGTTTGTGTACTCAACAAAATAGTAAAAATAATAGTTTTTGGTTGATTCTTGAAAACTCTTTTAAAGCCACTTAATCCTTTTAAAATGTGATTTGATAGCAAAATAGTGAGCAAGTTCGTTCCACAGGGAATGGAGTGTTAATTAGATAAATTGACTAATCTTAGAACAATAAAACAAATCATAGAGTTTGATAAATGTGTGGTTTCTAAAGCCACCAATGCTAAACTACTCAAATGAAAATACGCAAAAATGTTATGAAAAATAGAATACTCAACACCTTGATAAGAATAGTGATAAAATCAATTAATGAGAGAACTAGGGAATAGATCGATTAACACTTGGATGTGGGTAAGCTACTAGCATCATTAATGTACCAATCTCATTATGTTAACCACTTAGAGGCTTAGATTAGTGGGGTTGATATACCCACCACTAATCTATCCTATCCAATGAGTTCTTAATCACACAAAGGTTGTCAATCCACATGTGAATATATAACAAATTATTCCACTCAAGATAGCAATCAACAAGTGATATACAAGTCAATTATAATGAATGAAATCTAATTAAATTGAATGAATTAAATTGAATGAATAGAACACATAAGAGATTCATTACAAGCTAGACTAAACCCACAACCAATTGTTCCTCAAATCTATCCCCTAGATTAGGGGTTTAGTTACACATAATTGCAATAAATGAAAAGAAGTAAATGATAAGGAAATAACCCTTGGGTCACCTTCTTTAAGCACAATCCTTCTTCTCCTCTATGCTCCTAGATGCAAGGAATGGAGGTTGAGGAAATGTCTTGGAATGTGGGTGTTTTGGTGGAAAGTTACTAAGGATTTTGGTGGAGAAATGGTGGGATGAGGAATGATGTAGTGAAGTAATCAAGGTTTTGGTTGAGGGTTGGATGGATTAGATGAGTTCAAGGAGAGAAATGGAGGATGATGAAAAATGTGCCATGGAAGTTGATCTAGATCTGAAATGAATTCTATGAGGTTTTGCTCTGATTTCTCGATCCTTTGAAAGTGAAGAGATGCTCCATATATATACTCACTCATGGACATGTACTGGTAACGACTTGATTCGCTGATGTGGAGCCTTGGTCGCTATTTGGTCGCTATGGCGACCATGGAGCGTAAAACGGTTAGATGAAAAGGTCGCTCTGAAAACCATCTTTCTCGCTCTTTGTCAAGTGGCGAACATGACCAAAATGTGTAGAGGTCGCTCTTTGTGCATCAAGGTCGCTCTGGCGACCATAAGTGGCGACCTTGGAAATGTGAAGGGGTCGCCCTTTGTGCAACAAGGTCGCTCTGGCGACCATAAGTGGCGACCATGCCTTGAGTGCACTAGGTCGCCACTTGCAAGGGAGGTCGCCAGAGCGACCCCAAGTGGCGACCACACCTGATTGTTTTTGTGACCTTCTGTCGCCATGGTGCTCAAGTGGCGACCTTTTGATGCCTTGGGGAACTCTTCTGTCGCCATGGCGCTCAAGTGGCGACCTCCATTGCCTAAGTGGCGAAAATGCCCTGTTTCTTCTCATTTGTGAGACATTTTTGCACAAGTCCTCCACCTTCATCTCAATTGCTTCTGAAACCTAATAAAACCTGAAACACTCAATTTAACAACATTAAACACGGGGAAATGCCCGAGAATCGAGCAAAAAGAAATGGAAATGAGGGCCAAAATCATACCAATTTTTGGCTTGATCAAATACCCCCAAACCAATCTTTTGCTAGTCCTCGAGCAAACATAATAACAAGCACACCCCCAAAAACATGCATAGAGATATTTCAAAGGTTTTTACTTCAAATGATCAATGTGCGAAGCCAAAATGAAGAGATTAAAACAGTTATGCCATGGTGAGGATTTAGACATGCAAGAGCGTGTATAGTTATGATCAAAAACGTGCCACCTTAGACATAATTGTACGCAATGCGATCTTACATTCAAAATGCCAAAGCTTCAAAGCAAAGGTGCTATTAGTTTAGAATGTAATTCGCTTTGATACTAAATCTCACCGGATTCTCTCTTCTTTTCTCCAAGACTCCTAGGTTCACTCAAATATGTGCATGTGCAATATGAGTTCATGTTATGGCAACAAATTGATTGCACATGCTAAACATTAAAACGCAATTTCCTGAAAAGTGATCTCATGAATGGAATTGCAAGCCATGAATTAGAAAGAACATGCATCAACCAAATTGTACAAAATGGACAATCCTAAAGATCATGAAGGTCTTTTCTTTGGTTGTAATGGGGCCTAAGGTTATGGTGAAACAAAGAATGGAAGAAATGGATATCAAGGGACCTAATGATTTCATTAAGGCATACATTCTAATTCTTTAAGTTCCACAAGATTCCCACATATGTTCACACTTCAAGGTGTCCAGGCTCACAATTACACATGTGTATGCTACTCCTATTTTCAACTTGAGTAGCTCAATTACTTCTCTTCCTTTTCTAAGCCCTTTGTGCCTAATTTCTTTATTCCTTTTTTTTTTTTTTTTTCTTTGCTTTTCTTTGCTTGCCAATTCATTTCTTTTCATGCTCTTCATTTCTTTTTCTTTTTTTTTATTTTCTTTTCTTTTCTCATTTTTTTACAACCTTTTGTTTTCTTTTCCATTTTCAAACATCTCTTGATTTGCAAGACTCTTACACACATTCACATGCCTTGGTACACACCTTATATTTATACATTCAAAATTTTACATTGAGTTCCTAAGCCTTAGCGAATCGTTTGGTCAAGGTAGGTCAAGTATTTTAAGGCTATAAGGTTCATGTAGATGTGGTTCATGAAAGAAATGCTTCAAATGTGTTTGGCTTCAAAGGGGCTTGGGAGCACACATATTCAAGTGGTTGGAAGTGTTTAGGCCTAAAAGGTTTTCACATGCATCGCCTAAAATCATTTCTAAAGATTCGTCCATTAAGCAAAATAAGGCATCCACAAGCAGACCATAATATTCTATGGCAAACAACATTAAGTGCAAATGAGACCAAAACATGCTTGTATGAGTGTTTAGAGTGAGTGTTTAAAGAGTGAATGTTTACAACTCAACGTATGCTTTTTAAAGGCTGTGTTTGTGATCCTCACGGGAATCTCCACTATTAATTCTTAGCCTTCAAGCAAATTTGATCATTCACTCAACATTAAGAGAAAAAGATTAACGCATTTTGTTCAATGACACCCTAAGTGGCAAGGTGTTAATCTAAACCAAACACTCACAAACATGCACAATTCCTCACTACATCATGTAAAGAACAATCTCCACAAGCAAAGCATGCTCAAATATGGCAATATCGCAAAAAATTTTGAAAATTTTGAAAATTTTGGCACACAATTCTTTTGAAAACCAAGCATTATGGTGTTGCGCAAAAGCACCCCCAAACCTAATTTTGACATTGTCCTCAATGTTCAAAGGTGGAAAATAAAAACAACAAGCGCAACCCACTAAGTTTCAAGCAATAATTCAACAAGCACAAACAAAAACAAAATATTGCATCATCCGGCATATTGCCCTCCAAATATTCATACACAAAATCCCAACAACACATATAACAATGAAGCACAAATGTCCTAAATCCACTACCAAAATCCAATTCACACCCTTATTCTATGCGGAAACAAAATAAAGGCAAAAATGAGAAATAAAGATTAAAGGAAAAGAAATGTGAATAAACATAAATCAACAAAAATATCCAACAAAATAATCCAAAAGTAAAAACATAAAACTAGCAATGTCCCAACAAAATGATAGAAAATGCAAATGATGAAAAGATAAAAACAAATCCTAGGAATGCTAGTAGGCCACTACTCTGAATCATCCTCCTCATCCTGCACTACTCTACCCCTCCCTTTCGGGTCCTTCCTTCTCTGCTCCCTAGCTAGTGCTGCTCTCCTAGACTGCTCCTCTCTCCATTTCCTCTGTGCTGCTGCCTCATCAATAGGAGGACCTCCCACATAACGGGGCCCCTGATCAGTCAAGGAACGGGCCATGGCCTCCTCCAACTGTGTTGCCTCCTCAACAGCAGACTGTGCAGTCTGAAATACAAAGTCAGGCTCCTCTGTGCCATGTCCTGAAGGTGAAGTGGGGGTAGGTGGAATCACTGTGGCAGGCTTCTTCGGTCTCCTGACATAAGGAGTGAGCCTAAGATCATGGCGGAGGTCTGTAAAGCCTGTGATCACTGTCTCACTCAAATCCTGAATAAGGCTTTCCAACCTCAGCTGCCTGTCCTCCAAGGCCTTCTGCCTTCCCTCAATATCAAGTTTATCAGCATGAAGGATATCAAAATCACCAGTCTGAGTCCTCCTAATGCGCTGTACACCATCTAGAATCCGAAGACCCAACGGCTGCCCATGATCATCACAAATAGGAGTCTCCTCCTCCTCATCATCATCGTCCTCATCAGGGACTATTCTCTCAAATTCTTCCCTAACACTGGTTTCGGCCTCTGAACTCCGCACTCTCCTACGTTTTCCCCCAGTAGGCATCTCTCCACGCTTAATCATCAAACGTCTCCAGGTGGTCAAGTCCATATCTGATACGGGGGGCTTAAGTGTGTCCCCGGAGATATCCACACCCGCCAACTTGCAGGCTTCTGTGATCAAACAAGGGAAAGGGAGGATATCTGTCTCTGATTCATTCCTCCCAATCCGCTGAATCTCCATCTTTATGATAATTCCCACATCAATAGGCTGCCTCTCACTAATATTATGTAGAATCCTGGCTGCCTCAAATGGAACAGTGGACCTATGGGAAACCGGTCTCAGGGAAGAATGGAGGAAGATGTGCCAAAAGGCGTGCTCAATCTTCAAGTTTGACTGCCTGAGAGGGAACCGCTTCGCCATCCATATGGTCATAGGAATGATGGTCATCGTATTTGCAAATTCCACCAAATTCTTTACGTACAAAGGATTCGTGGTGATCCCTTCCACCATCCTCTCACGTAAACCTTCAATTTCCAACAAAGTTGTCCCAAAATAGATGTTAATGTCTGGTGCGTTTAAGTACACGGGAACCCCTCTCACAAGAATGGGACCACCTCTCATATACTCTCCCGGATTCATCCCCGCGTAAAACTCTTTCACCAAACCTTCACTGTAATATGGCGGAGTAGCCGCTAATCCTCCCCATCCCAAGTCATTCACTGTTGTTGGGACAGGGGTATCCCTCAAGCTCTCCAAATCAATTCCCCTCTCAGGCCACATTTTCTTCTCAGCAAAAGTTTCCATACGATCATCGAAATTTCTGTTCAGTTTGCAGTCGGGAATTACTCTCTTCCTAGGAGTGTGGGTCTTGCTACCCTTGCCCCCCTTGTTCGGCAACTTCATCTTTGGAGCCATTTTTCACCCCCAAATTCGGACTAACTTACTGACAGAAATCCGGCAGCACAACGGCACTATAATAACACTCCGGCACTCACCAATGTGCACCACAATCAACCAAACCCACTTCAATATTATCACAATCACTTCTATATGAACAAATCACACAAAAATCCAATCCTAAGCACTAATCACTTCAAATCAAACTCAAAACCACCCTTAGTAATTCTAGATGCAATGTAGGAAGGATTTGATCAAAAGAATTGAAGAACTAGAGTGAATTCTTACCAAGTTTGGAGATTACGTGCGTGCCACGGCTTTGGAATTGAGAGAATTTGAGAAGAGAGGTCTTTTGTGTGTGCGGCGTTATGTTTGAGCTGCATCCCTTATAAGTGAACGCCCTATGTTGCCACTTGTGTCCTCGGTCGCTCTGGCGACCAAATGGCGACCAAGAAGAAATTTCTTGTTTGCATGTGGTCGCCATTTGCACAAGTGAGGTCGCTCTGGCGACCAAATGGAGACCATACCTGATAACAAAGGTCGCCATTTGCAACATGTGGGTCGCCCTGGTGACCATGTAAGTGGCGACCTCTGAATTCTTCATGTAAGTGAGGTCGCCATTTGTGTGCAAAGAGCGACCAAATGGCGAACCTGACTTAAAATCCTCTTCTAAGTGCATTTCATCACCTGCAAAGAACAAAATCCACAATAAGCTCATACTTCAACTTCTAACAAGGATGGAAAGACAATTATTCAGAAAAACAAAATGAACAAAAGAAAAACACACAACAAGCAAAATTAAACACAAACATAATTATTCATGGCATGAAATGTAAAAACCGAATATAAATCCAACTACCGCATCATACTATGCGAAATGGAATCATGATGCTCATCATCCAAGTCAATCACGTTATAACTCAATTTTTTCTTGACTACCCAAATTGGACCTCTAGACTCATCCCGGACTTGATTGACCAAATCCTTCCAAACCCAAATTTGCTTAACACGGTTAGATCTCCTTAGAGGCCTATTTTTATCATTATTGGTATGCTTCAAAAATTCAAAACATTTAGACTTTACATGACCCTTTCTATGACAAAAATAACAAGTTAAAGGATAAGAAGGAAATCTTCCCTTTTTCATTGGAGATTTAGGTCTTGAGGGACCGTTATTGGTGAGTTCCTTGATGGCTTGATCCATCCGATCTATCTCCACCAAAAAGTCGCACTCCTTTACCTTAGCAACTTTCAAGGACATCTCCTTCTTGCTCAATTCCTCCTTCAACTCCTCAAGTGCCTTGTTCTTGGCATCTACATTCATGAGAGTCTTCCTCATCTTTCTTAAGGATTCTTCCTCAAATTCTTCGGTGAGCCTAGCCAAATCTTCAAGTTCTTTCACCGTCACCTCATTCTCCATTGTGAGAGCCACGTTGACCTTCTTAAGCTTATGATTTTTCCTTGCTAAGTCATCAAGCTTCTTTTCCAAGGCATACTTCTCCGCCTTAAGAACCTCTACCTCAAGCATGAGCTCTTGGTTGGAATTCTTGAGCTCTTCTATTTCCGAGTCACCTATACTCTCCACTTCGTCCTCTTGGCTATTCTTTTCAAACAATTGCACCAAATCACACACCTTTCCACCCGTTGACCTTGGTGAATGCAACTCAACCACATAGCAACTCTCAATGCTTTTTAGGTCATCATTGCATATGGTTATATCGATCTCAAGTTCTTTCTCAAATGCATGCATACAAACTTTCTTCTTGCAAACATCGATCTTCATTTGAGCGGTAGCCATGAATGGTCTACCAAGGAGAACTTGCCACTCTCTAACATCATTTGACTTGTCACCAATGTCTAGAACAACGAAATCCGTTAGCACCATTACTCCTTCAATGACAATTGGGACATCCTTTAGTTCACCACATGATGAAAGTGAGGTTTGATCCGCTAGCATAAGCTTCTTCCCGGATGGCTTCAATCCTACCAAACCCAACTTTTCATAAGTAGAAAGGGGCATCATGCTCACACTTGCCCCTAAATCTAGTACTCCTTTAAGCACTCCACTATTTCCTATTGAAATGGGAATCACAAAGCTTCCCGGATCTCCCACTTTCTGCATGTATGCTTCTTCGAACAACAATGCCTCATCTCTAGCTCCATCATTCTTGACAAAATTTCCTTCTTTGGCCTGCTCAGTGTGGCTTGGAAACTTCCCCTTTTCTTGCTTTTGAAGAGCCTCGGCGATTTGCCCCATTTGGGTCTCCAATTTCCCGAAGGATGCCTCTAGATTGCCAAACCTTTGGCCACTAGCTTGCATGAAGCTTGTCAAGGTGTTCTCAGCTCTTTGGAACCCTTGCATCATACCTCTCATCTCTTCATCAATATTTCGGCGAGGTTGGTATGAGCTTGGTTGAGCATTGTTGTTATTGTTCCATTGGTTTCCTCCCCATTGGTTTCCTCCTTGGGGAAACCCTCCTTGTGGGTATCCTCCTTGTGATTGGTTTTGCCGGTAGCCTCCTTGTGAGCTATTACCTTGATTGTTCATCCCTTGTTGTTGACTTGGACGATAACCCCCTTGTGAGCTACCTCCTTGATTGTACACCCCTTGTTGTTGATTTCCTTGTTGTTGGTTTCTTGGTGGTGGGTTTAGAATGTTGTTGTTGTTTGACCAAGAAAGATTTGGGTGGTTCCTCCATGGTTGAACATAGTTGTTTCCTTGTCCTTGGAATCCCATAGCTTGAACTTCCTCTTGCTCTTGACCTTGAAAAGTGTCCTCAAACCCTTCATTTTCATTAAACTGCCCGCTAGAGCTTCCTTCTTGTCTTCCTAGCAACTTAACTCCCGCCTTCTGCAACCCCAAACTTTCAATATGAGAAGTTAAGGTTTCCACCCTTTTGTTTATCCTTGAGATTTCAATTGCGGTTTCCGTGCTAGCATTCACATCAAACTTCCCACCTCGAATACTGTTGGCATTCCTTTGTTGAGAGTTTTGTGCCAACATCTCATAGATGTCGTAGATCTCCGAAGCGGTCTTGGTATCATAAGAACCTCCACAAGCGTTATCCACCAACACTTGGGAGAACCGAGTTAGACCCCCTTGGAAACAAGACACCTTGTATTCCTCAGTGAACATGTGAGGAGGGCATTGGGCCACAAGGCGTTGATACCTCTCCCATGATTCATGAAATAGCTCCCCCTCACTCTCATAAAAATCGGCTATCTTCACCTTTAACTCCTTTGCTTTCCTAGCCGGAAAGAATCTGTTGAAAAACACCTTGCAAATCTGGCCCCAACTCGTCAATGATCCCGGCCTAAGCCCCATGAGCCATGTCATAGCCGCATCCTTCATGCAATACTGGAAGCAACGCATTTGCAATTGTTCGCGTGTGAGCCGCATGATGGGGAAGGTCTCTATAATAGCACTATACTCCTTCATGAACTGGAGGCAGTCTTCATTCAGCTTCCCATGAAATGACGGCAACAAGTTGACGTGCATCGTCTTCAACTCATAACCCCTAGCCACCGGGTCTAGCACTATCGGTGATGGTTGGTTCCCGATATCCGGCAAGGCATACTCACCCATGGTCATCCTTTGACCCCGGTTGGTTTGAGTTTCTTCCGTCATCTCCTCTCTCAAAGGAGCTTCGTCTTCCCTACCATGTTGTTGTCCTTCGGTACTCATATCTTGACTTGGAATTGGTTCAAACTCTCTCACACGGCTAGTGCCTTCTAGTGGGGGATGAACACCTCTACCTAGAGATCTCCTACCGTGCATAAAACTGAGCACCTGAAAGAGGAATAAATAAAGAGATACAAGGAAAGAAAAGAAAGTAAAAACAACACTATGAACAAATCAATAATCACAAAACAAAATTTTAAACTAACAATCTACAAAATACCAATAAAATGCGAAGAAAAGTCAATATATGTAATCAACGCTACCATTCCCCGGCAGCGGCGCCATTTTTGATGAGGTCGTTTGTGTACTCAACAAAATAGTAAAAATAATAGTTTTTGGTTGATTCTTGAAAACTCTTTTAAAGCCACTTAATCCTTTTAAAATGTGATTTGATAGCAAAATAGTGAGCAAGTTCGTTCCACAGGGAATGGAGTGTTAATTAGATAAATTGACTAATCTTAGAACAATAAAACAAATCATAGAGTTTGATAAATGTGTGGTTTCTAAAGCCACCAATGCTAAACTACTCAAATGAAAATACGCAAAAATGTTATGAAAAATAGAATACTCAACACCTTGATAAGAATAGTGATAAAATCAATTAATGAGAGAACTAGGGAATAGATCGATTAACACTTGGATGTGGGTAAGCTACTAGCATCATTAATGTACCAATCTCATTATGTTAACCACTTAGAGGCTTAGATTAGTGGGGTTGATATACCCACCACTAATCTATCATATCCAATGGGTTCTTAATCACACAAAGGTTGTCAATCCACATGTGAATATATAACAAATTATTCCACTCAAGATAGCAATCAACAAGTGATATACAAGTCAATTATAATGAATAAAATCTAATTAAATTGAATGAATAGAACACATAAGAGATTCATTACAAGCTAGACTAAACCCACAACCAATTGTTCCTCAAATCTATCCCCTAGATTAGGGGTTTAGTTACACATAATTGCAATAAATGAAAAGAAGTAAATGATAAGGAAATAACCCTTGGGTCACCTTCTTTAAGCACAATCCTTCTTCTCCTCTATGCTCCTAGATGCAAGGAATGGAGGTTGAGGAAATGTCTTGGAATGTGGGTGTTTTGGTGGAAAGTTACTAAGGATTTTGGTGGAGAAATGGTGGGATGAGGAATGATGTAGTGAAGTAATCAAGGTTTTGGTTGAGGGTTGGATGGATTAGATGAGTTCAAGGAGAGAAATGGAGGATGATGAAAAATGTGCCATGGAAGTTGATCTAGATCTGAAATGAATTCTATGAGGTTTTGCTCTGATTTCTCGATCCTTTGAAAGTGAAGAGATGCTCTATATATATACTCACTCATGGACATGTACTGGTAACGACTTGATTCGCTGATGTGGAGCCTTGGTCGCTATTTGGTCGCTATGGCGACCATGGAGCGTAAAACGGTTAGATGAAAAGGTCGCTCTGAAAACCATCTTTCTCGCTCTTTGTCTAGTGGCGAACATGACCAAAATGTGTAGAGGTCGCTCTTTGTGCATCAAGGTCGCTCTGGCGACCATAAGTGGCGACCTTGGAAATGTGAAGGGGTCGCCCTTTGTGCATCAAGGTCGCTCTGGCGACCATAAGTGGCGACCATGCCTTGAGTGCACTACGTCGCCACTTGCAAGGGAGGTCGCCAGAGCGACCCCAAGTGGCGACCACACCTGATTGTTTTTGTGACCTTCTGTCGCCATGGTGCTCAAGTGGCGCCCAAGTGGCGACCTTTTGATGCCTTGGGGAACTCTTCTGTCGCCATGGCGCTCAAGTGGCGACCTCCATTGCCTAAGTGGCGAAAATGCCCTGTTTCTTCTCATTTGTGAGACATTTTTGCATAAGTCCTCCACCTTCATCTCAATTGCTTCTGAAACCTAATAAAACCTGAAACACTCAATTTAACAACATTAAACACGGGGAAATGCCCGAGAATCGAGCAAAAAGAAACGGAAATGAGGGCCAAAATCATACCAATTTTTGGCTTGATCACAATGCGGTCACAAAATTCCTAAAGAAGAACATTTTCACAAGGTTTGGTACTCCTAGAGCAATCATTAGTGATGGGGGCTCTCATTTTTGCAACAAAGTGTTTCAAGCTCTATTGAAGAAGTACGGTGTCAAGCACCGCATCACTACCCCGTACCACCCTCAATCAAATGGCCAAGCGGAGGTGTCAAATCGAGAAATCAAAAGCATCCTAGAGAAGACGGTGGGGAGCCGGAGGAAGGATTGGGCAAAGAAACTCGATGACGCTCTATGGGCTTATAGGACGGCTTTCAAAACCCCTCTAGGCATGTCTCCTTATAGGCTTGTCTATGGAAAGGCTTGCCACCTTCCGGTGGAGCTTGAGCACAAGGTTTATTGGGCAATAAAAAAGTTGAATTTTGACATGCAAGCGGTGGGAGAAAAGAGGTTGCTTCAACTCAATGAGCTTGATGAGATCCGGCTTGAGGCTTATGAGAATTCCCGCATCTATAAGGAGAAGGCCAAGAAGTGGCATGATAGAAGGATTTCCAAGAAAGAGATTCAAGTGGGGAACCAAGTTCTCCTTTTCAACTCAAGACTCCGTCTATTTCCCGGAAAGCTCAAGAGCCGGTGGACGGGCCCTTTCACCATCACCCAAGTGTTCCCATACGGAAGTGTGGAGATTGAGAATGGAGCAAAGGAGAGATTCAAGGTGAATGGGCAAAGACTAAAGCTCTATTGGGAGGATGCCTTGGAGGAACCAAGGGAAAAGGTTCTTCTCATTGACCCAACTTGATACAATCTTCAAAGGGAGGTACCTTCTTGTAAATATTAGTTAGATTAGATTGCTTTGCTTTATTTTATTTTTAATTTTTGAGATTGAGTTTTTCCCTCCTAAACTTGAATTGTGCTTTGTGATATCTTTTTGACAAATGTGGACACTTGTGGGCATTGCGCAATTTAGGTTTGGGGGTGTGGGACTCAATCGTTTTTTTTTTTAAATTATTAAGGTTTTTCTCTCTTTTGAAGCTTAATTTTTATTTTTATCAAACCCTTGCATGTAATATTTGTGGTGAGTGTAGTGTTGTGCAGTGAAAAAGAGGCTAGAAACTTGGTGGAGGGTAAAATGGTCCACGAAAGGACCAAATTACTGAAATTGGCGCTGGTAACCAGCGCCTGGCACCAGCGCACGACCAGCGCTGCTTCTCTGTGGAAGTTGCGCTGGTGTGATAGCGCTGGTGACCAGCGCCTGGAAACCAGCGCACAAAGCAACGAGCTCCCCTGCCACTTACTCAAACGACGCCGTTTTGGAGCAGCATAGGCTTGCGCTGGTGACCAGCGCTGAGCCACCAGCGCACAAGGAAAAAAATTCTGGGCATTTAAGCTCGTCGGGCAGCAGAAAGGGAAACCACCAAAAACATCAAGAAAAGCCTCTCTTCACTCTCTCAAGCCTCTCAAGCCTCTCAAGACCAAAAATTGGTAAGTACCCATTCAAATCCTCTTGTTCTTAGTTAATTTGCACCCAAATCTTATCAAATCCCTCTTTAAACTATCTAGGGCATAGATTTTGGGATTTTTGGTGGCTAGGGTTTGAAATTGGGGGTTTTGAAAAAGAAATTGATTTTGAGGCTTGTTTGGGCCGAAATTGAGTATAATCTTGCTTGGGTTTGGTTTATTTTTCCTTTTTGCACTATTTTGGAGCAATGGTGGTGTGAATTGGTGGTATATTTGGTATATTTGTGTTGATTTCGGGCAGTACAGCTGCAATGTGGGTTTTTGTGTGGAAGTTGGGTTGAAAATTGGTGTGGGGTGTGTTATTGAAGTGCTAGAACTAAGGGTGGTTGTGCCTTTTGCGTTTGTGCGGTTTGTAGGGATCAGTTTGGCAAATTTTCAAGCGGAACTCTGCCCGATTTTTGTTTGATTGCACAAGATTGAAGATGGGTAAGTCTAAGATTCCCGCTGGAGGAAAAGCCAAGATGCTCACTGAAGGAACATCGAAGGGCAAGAAAAAGCAAGCCCCAGAGCCGCTCATTGAAAATAGAGACTACAATAGGAGGCTCCACAATCTTAGGACCCACACCATTATCTATGAGAGAGGCATCCACCTAGCCGAACTCATGGACACCTCATTGCCGAATATAATTGCGGAAAGGGGTTGGGAGAGATTTGTGCAGCATCCGGCTGTGGCAAATGCCACCTTGGTCAGAGAATTTTACGCTAGCATGGTCCCGAAGACCTTTTATTTAGGAGGTGCAGTTTTGGTTAGGGGGTGGAGGTTCAAGTTACAAAGAGCGCCATCAACACTTATTTTGGCACAGTCCTGATCTCCCAAGATGACCTACCTTTGGGGTATGTAGCATTTGAAGGTTCCAATGGGCAGTTAGCACGCCTGCTGAGGGGGAGTGACGATGACAGGTGGGATAGGAAGAATTTGTTGAAGCAATCTCAGTTGCCGAAGGACTTAGCCGTTTTGAGCCTTTTTATCTCAGCATCCTTGAAGCCTAGCTCTCACATCAGCTCAATTTCAGTCATGAAGGCTGAGTTGTTAGCTTGTTTCCTCTCTAGGGCCCCAATAGACATTGGGAGGGTTATCAAGGCCGAAATTAAAGACGCAGGGGACTTTGACGTCAAAGAAAGGAAGAAGCAGGCCAAGAAACCCATTCCCTTCCCTTGCCTAATCACCCAGCTGTGCAGGAATGCGGGAGTTCCAGAGTATGGTGATGATGATATCCTTGAGGACTGTTGGGCCCCTGTGAGCCTCCGTTCATGGACGGATTCCGTGAGCAAATCTAGGAGGGTGAAGAGGCCAAGGACGACGGGACCTTCAGGCAGAGACTCCGGTCCTGAGGAGTCGGATGAGGAGGATTATAACTTTGACAAGGCGGGTGATGATAGGAATAAAGATAGCCCCGCGGGGAATGACAAGATCATGGACCAGCTGAATTGGTTGGTGGATGCCTTCAAGACGAGCCAGTCCTCCCAAGAGCGCATGGAGAAGAAGATAGATTCCCTCTCTCAGCAGTTGGGAGATTATCTGTTTGTGCAGCACGAGCAGGATGCGGAGATTGAGGACATCAGAGTTGATGTGGCTGATGTGAGGGCCCAGCTAGGGTACCATACCTATCAGAGGAGACAGCGCCGCAGTAGACCACCTCCTCCTGCCAGTCAGCAAGGGACTTCAGCTGAGGACCAGGTGCCTGATGACATGACTCCTGCAGATGTTGAGAGGATGAGGAAAGGAAAGGCGCCCGCACAGTAGGACTGTCTAGACCACCCAGTTCATACCATCATGCTCCATTAGCTTATTTTAGTACTTTAATTATTTCATATTTTAGTACTCATTATTACTTTTGGATATTTTATTTTGGATTTCTAGTGTTTGACTTTCTTTTGGTTTTATTGCCATTTACTTCTTTTTCTTTTTATAATATTTGCATGCTTGTTTATTTATTTGTTTATTTAGCTTTCTTTCCCATTTGCTTGTAGTTTAGGTTGCGGTGTTGTATTATGCTTAGCTTCTAGATTTGGGGTGTGTTAGGGTTACCTTTTGGCTTCCCTCCCGCTTCTAAGCTTACATTGTTCGATTTTTCTTGATGTACGAACATTGAGGACAATGTTTCGTTTAGGTTTGGGGGTGCGGCCAATTAGTGACCAATTTTGGGTTTTATGTATGTTATTTTGCATGATTGATTTGTGTGCAAATCCTAAAAAAAATAAAAAATAAAAAATAAAAAAATAAAAAAAATTAAATAAATTCTGCATGATTGTGTGGGCTTAGAGCCAAATTTTGTCTATTTTTCTACCTTTTTAGAGCCAAAAATCTTGAGCAGTAAGGGCTGCTTGTTGAGATGTCTTGGGGTGAGCCATTGTAGGCACTTTTGTTGCCATGCGTTAGTAGGGAGGCCGTGGTGGTCAAAGCTACACCACATTGCTTGCACACATCCTACCGGACTCAAAATGTGTTTTAGTGAATGAGGTAGCGCGCTTGAGATGTTTAGATCATTAGTGGAGGCTACCCATGTGAGCTTCATTGCCCAAATATTGCGTCCACAAGAGTGATTTTTATTTATATACTCTAAACACTCATCATGTAGATATTAGGCATAATAAAAAGAACCTCTTTTCATAGCATTGAGCATTAAAGAGCTTATCTTGAGCATTCGTGCATCGTGTGTTGTCCCTTGTTGGCTTGTTTGACTCATACCTTTAGAGATGACGTAGGCAATGTGTGTTAGTCACTCAAAATGACCCAAACACATCCTTAAGCCTTGTGTGTGTGCTTAAATTTCCAAAGAATGTAGACCTTCACACTAAACTCTATAACCATATCCACCCATGTACATATTCACCAAATCAAACCCAAACACTAAACCATCCCATAGCAATGATCATGAGAACTTAAAAAGTGAAGCCAAGAAGGAAATTTATCCAAGTAGCGTGTACTTAGGCCTTTAGTATACTTTATAAGAAAAAAGAAAAAAAAGAAAAAGAAAAAAGTAGTTGCTCTCATGTTAAACAACTACAATTTGTACAAAATTTTTGTAGTCAATAAATTGCCTAGACGCTAAAAAGGGGTTCAAACGTGCATCAAGTAGAAACCTCATGATCATTAGCTCACCAATAAATCCATATCCACCTAACCCCTCCATCACCATCCAACCTCACTTGCACTTAAAAAGAAGTCCTAATTGATCTTTAGGAAGAGTCTAACTTGAAAGCAAGGGTGTTCTTAATGCTTGATTCCGTTCTTGAGGTTCATTTGCATGAAAGTTTGAGCATCCTTGATAACTTTTCATATGCGTTTTAATTTTGAAAATTCTTTGAGCATAAACTCCAACTCGCATATGTTTGATTAGTGAGCCTAGGTTC
Organism: Acer campestre; assembly: GCA_954870605.1. Lineage (NCBI taxonomy): Eukaryota > Viridiplantae > Streptophyta > Magnoliopsida > Sapindales > Sapindaceae > Acer > Acer campestre. The sequence continues at coordinate 40,908 of CATOZR010000232.1, forward strand.
GGTGTGGTAAAATAATGAGAGAACCCAAGAGAGGCTTAGAGTCAAAGCGAAATGTTATCTAATGACTCTTGTGTGCGATGCTTTTGATGCTAAATTCACTAAGAAGTCCGGAATTGCAATCATTAGTGTTGTAGCACCTTGGCTATCACACCTCTAGATTGCACTCAATGATCTTGGCATGCTTGTGCCTACTTTTTGGTTCTCCCAATGTTGCATCTCATCTTTAGTTGGCTCGGTAGAAAACACGTTTGTGGGTACCGTTCTGTAGGCCCTCACGAGACTTCACTCGTCCACTAGGGATCGCCTAGGGGTTTAAAAGGCTTGTGGCACGTGCCAAGTGTCACCGTATCACCCACGGAAGTGGTGTTTTCCTTTCTTTATTTTTCATTTATTTATTTTTACTGTAGTTTTGCTTGCTTTGGTTTTGCTCGGGGACGAGCAAAAGGTAGGTTTGGGGGTATTTGATAACGTCTATTTCTACACCTAGTATAGCCCCATCTCCTATCCTTTTGCATCCGTTTTCCGGGTAAAACTATGTATTTTACGGTTTAATAAGCTTGTGCAGGCTTCCTATAGCATTCCTAAGGAGATCAAGCTTGTTGGGCGTTATTGGAGCGAAAAAGGAAGCGAAAGCAGGTTCCGGAGGCAGGGCAGCGCTGGTCACCAGCGCAAGCCACCAGCGCTGCCACCAGCGCCATCGGGCAGTGATGTTGCGCTGGTCGTGCGCTGGTGGACCAGCGCCAGCACACCAGCGCAACGTTGGCAGAGAAGTGGCGCTGGTCTAGCGCTGGTGATAGGCGCGGGTGACCAGCGCCACACCCACCAGCGCCAAGGCTTCCAGCTCAGCTGTTTTTAGAATTTCGTGCCCTAACTCCACACCCTATAAATACCTCCCTTCAGCTCGTTTTCTAACATCTCTACCACGACCCTTGAAGTTCCAAACACTCCCATTTCACTCCAAACCTCCCAAGAACACATTTTTAACTCAAATCCTTCACCAAATCACTCAACTCTTCCATCAATCCACCATCTAAACACAAATCCCTCTTCACCACTTCATTCCTTCACATCCATCTACCATAAAAATCCCATCTTGGAGCTAGAGGAGTCAAGGAGAGAAGAAGCCAAGCACATCCAAGCAAGAGAGGAGGAGATCTTCACATAGTTTCTTCTAAACCTTTCTCTCTTACTTTTACTTGTTCTTTCTTATGGCTTGTACTTATTCTATATCTTTTGTAGCCATCACTTGTAATATGAACTAAATCCATCTTGGCTAAGGCCAAGATGAGACCTTTTCCATGAATTAATAATAAAGGCCATCACTTTATCTTCATTGCTTGTGTTGTGTACATTTATTTCATGCTCTTAGTGATTATTGAATGCCTAGCTAGCATTTAGTGATTATTTGGTTGTTGTGTGAAGTACCGAGAGGAGAAGCACACAACGTGCTCGATGAAATGAGTGATAGAGGATAGTAAGATAGAGATATGCGATGCTAGCCTCTAGGATTCATTTGTGTGCCATGAAACTTAATGAATTTGTATGTAGTTCGGATAACCATTGAGAAATAGGTTGTTGGTGCATATAAATATTGTCTCTTTCACTTGAGAGAGGTTAGAGATTAATTTAGGGTGTCACGAATCTACACACACACTTGCATATTTTATTTCAATGATGTGCCTAAAATTGTTAAGGATTGGATAGGTTGAATCATGGTCTTAGCCTAATTTCTCATACATATTACAATCACTTGCTTGTGTTTGGTTTAGCTTTGTTTACTTACATTGTCTTGTTTCATTGTTTGCATTAGTGGTAGTTTAATCTAATTAATTTGAGTAGTGTAATTTCATTATCAAAAATTGGCTTGTCTAAATAGTAACATAATCAATCAATTGTGGTAATCGATTTCATCAATCCTCGTGGGACGAATCTTTATTCACCATTGTACTACTCTTTCGGCTCCGTACTATTGCGGACGCTCGTTTAAGAGTGGTCACCAACCGTATCCCCGATGTAAGAAAAATAAAGATCAATTTACACCAAAACTTCCTCAAGTTTGCCCTCTTACCTCTCATGCCGTTAGTCATTGGCTATGTCAACGGCAGACAAAAGAAACCATTGATCATGTCACATTGTCAAAAAGAAGAAACTAACCCCGATCTCTAAATTAAATAAGTAAATTTTTTTTTATTTTTTTTTTTTGAAAATTGAAAAATTGATCTACATCATCCAACTGATAGCTTATAGCAAACCCTAATGAGAGTATCAATTTTAGATAAATTGTTTGTAACAGGCATCAATATTGTTACAGAAAGGCAGACTTCTAATTACAACATCTGATTTCAAGTTTTTTTATTTTTTTTAGTTGTGTTAATTTTGTGATTTTGTGAAAATTGATATGTTCTTATGTATAATGTTAAATATGTTATTGTTACTTTATTGTTATCTTTGTATAATTTCAGTAATCTTGTTATTTAAATGTGTTATGTTTTTGTATAAGTTTATATGAGTGCAATTATTATTAATAGTATAGATCAATCTCTTTTAGAACTAGCTATAAATAGTAAAGAAAGTTTAACTTCTTTAAAGAATAGACAATTAGAAATTATCGACGAAATAGATCAAAAGCTTAAAGTCCAGTATTATCATTTTGACCAACTTTACCTTAAAACTAGGGAAATATATCCGTATTTTGAAAAAGACCTTTTAGATTTAGAAACTATAAAATTAAACTGTGAAAGAATAATAAAAGAAATAGAAAAAGCGTTAGGTGAAAATAGTCAAGCATCTACATCAATTAGTCAAATCAACTAGATTAAATGAACAAAGACCTTCCAGTAGATCAACAAATAGAGTATATAACTGAACGACTAGATTCCTGTAGACTTCATATAAGAAATTTAGGAAATAATCTTAAAGAAGCTGAAACAGACCAAGAGAAAGGTAGATTAAGAGGTAGAATAGCAGGAGCAAAGGCAGCAGAAAATCGTTGGAGAGAAATACTAGGAATTGTTAGTAAAGAAACAGAAAGTTTTAGTCAACCAAAAAGAAGAAAAATAGAATAGAACTTTTTAAATGCAATATTTGAATAACTGTTTCCTTAATATTTACTTTTTTGGATCATTAGAACAGTTTTATGAAAACTTAATAAGATTAAATTTTAGTGAAGCAGAGTTAATTGTTAATTACTTATTAATAAGAAATAGACAACCACTTAGAGAGACACTTATCTTAGAAAAATTAGTTTTAGCAAGAAGAAATCTCATAAGATTAATAGATATAAATATTAAAAAATTTAAAGCAGACACTAGAAGAATTTTACCCTACATATGAACTTTAAGAGACTAGAATATCTTGATCTTGAAATAGCAGGATTGAGAAAGATAAAGCTAAGTTTACAAAATAATATAAAAATTAGTTGTAACATCGAACATTTAGAAAATCAATATAAACACATACCCCACACTAGTAATAGTCAACAAAACTTTATTGTAGATTTATTAATTAATTTAGGACAAAACCTAGAAGAAAATATAGATAAAACTAATAAAAATATTACTGATCTAGCTAGCTTTTTCGAAAATAGTAAAATAAATACGTTAAGAAAAAATCTAGACTACATAAAAGAACTATTAGGAGAATTTAATAGTACAATAAACCCAGTAAAAAGGAAATATTAGAACTAACTAATTTAATAGAACAAAAAACCCCTAAACCGGTAGAATTAGAAATAAGAAGTTTAGTTAAAAGCCTCAGTTTAGAGATAGAAAATATAAAACAAACTCAGCAAGAGTTAAGATTACAGATAAAAAGACTCACTGAATGAACAATTTAGATAAAGTACTTAAAGAATTAACAGCAGAAACCCCTAATAATTTACCAGTAGGTATAAGTAATAAAGTATTTAACCTAGAAAGTAATACAGTCACTCAAGGACAGTGTAATACAATAATAAAGCTACTAGTCAAAGCTTTAGAAAGAATTGAAGAATTAGAAAATAAAATTGTGCAACAAGAATTTGATCAAGAATACATAGCTCTGTTAAATAAAAGAATAGATATAATAGAGAAAAAGCAAGAGACACAGTCTCCTCATAACCAGCCAAAAGTAGAAATTAAAGATATTTTAGGACCAAAAGTAAATCTCTTTAACAAAAATGGAACTAGTAAGAACCTCTAGTACAAGAATACCAGTAACCAGTAGAGTTAGAAACATTTTAAATTATAGTAATAAAGGAAAGGAAATAATAGAAAAAACAGAAGATTTAATCCAAGAAGAAGATGTTAATAAAATGCTTGAAGTAGGATTTAAACAAGTTAAGAAAAAGAATCTATATCGAGAAGGATTATTAGATAGCTTTAAAAGCAGTTTGTATGTTTACAAAGATGAATTTACAATAGGAGTAGTAAACAATAGAGAAGAAATTACATTAATAAGCCCTCAAAGTGCCAAAGAAATAATGAAGAATGGCTATTCAGCTATACATTTAGGAGTAGTAATCATTGGAGTATTAAGCCAAACTAGAGCCGGATTAGATACTAAAGCCCATCTGTATCTTTATGATGAAAGGTTCAATGATCATGAACAAGCTCAACTAGCAACAGCTGAAGTAGATCTTAGGAATAAAGTAGCAGTAGTAGGATGTCTCCCTGACATAGACATAGACATAAAAGAATTCTGTAGTAAGATAAAATTAAGCATACAAACAAAAGGATTTAATATGGATGCTGAATATAAAAATTTAAGATTAAAGATATTTGTTTTAGGAAGATGTTATAATAAATATCATAAAAAGTTTAAATTTATTAATAAAAGCATAGTTGAACATTTTCATAGTAAATATGTACAAATGCAAGTCCCTAAAAGATTAAGTATTAGTGAATTACAAGGATTAGAATGGAAATTACCTGAATTAGAAACTCAATTACTAGAAGTACCAGAAACCAGTAAAATCTACACTAATAATAAAGATGAAACTTTTCAAAAGTTTAGTAATTATAAAAAGCATGGTAATGTAGTAATAACAGAAGATGATTCTGAAGATGAAATTAATATGTTAAGATTAGAACAGAACATAGACAAAGTCAAAACTTTAAGTGATAATAGAGAACAGATAATAGATTTAGTTTTTAGTAACCCATTTAATTATCTAAAAGAAGAAATATTCGAAGAACTTTGTAATAATATAGATTTAGAAGACCAAGATGTTGATAAAATATTAATAGAAGAATTAAATTTTGAAAATCTAAAAATTGACTTACAAAATGTAGCCTATATAGAAGAAGATATATTTGTAGGAGAAGAAGATAAACCTAAAACTCTAGAAACAGGTAGTGGAAGTGGAACAAAAATTCCAGATACAGAAGGTTTTCCTAAACCTAGAATAGATGATTATTTAGAAAATAGAGGAATAAAAGATACTAAAGAACAATATAGAGATATTAAAGACACATAAAGAGTTTATAGAGCCAAAACTAAATTAGAAAGCTGGAGAAAAGAACCAGAAGCAAAAGATATATTAATTTTAAGTTTACAAGGACATAGGCCAAGTGAATGGAAACGTATATTTAGCAAATGGGAAGGAAATTTAATTAGACATTCTATGGAAGCATTAAGTAATATAGTAGATTATAAGTACAAGCTAGTTTATTTAGAAAGCACATTAGGATATAATGAAAAACAGATTTATTTAGGATGGAGAGAACATATGAAAAAAGACGAAACAAAACAAAAAGAATTAGATGAATTTGAAATAAATATAACAGTATTAAGTTTTATAGATGCAATTAGAAAATGCATTTTAGGATCCTCAATGGAGGAAGTAGATGATGTTCAAAAGCAAATTAGAGCCATAAGAAGCTTAGAACAATTAAAAATATGTGATTTACATTATTTTGATTATTATGTAGACCTTTTTTATAAATATTGGAGTCAAATAGGACGACCTTATGATGAAGATTTATTAATGAAGTTTGTAACAAAATTACCTGGAAAAATAAGAGAAAAACTTTATAAAGATTTAACTGAATGGTTTAAAAGTAGGAAAGAAGAAGGTTTATTTTGGCAAATTTCTTTAGCACCTGCAGTAGAGTTTATTAGACAAAGAATTAGAGATTTGTGTGATGAAGAAAAGCTTAGGAGACAAGCGCAAACACAATTCAGTAGAATGTGTATAGATTTGTACGAAGTACCTACGTTAGGTTGTGAAAAGACTAGAAAATATAAAAATAAATATAATAAGTTTCATAAAGATAAAGACAAAATAAAGAAATATAAAAAGTACAATAATAACAAGTACAAAAAACCCTACAAAAGAAAATTTTACAATTACGCAAACAATAAACATAAAGTACAAAAAGCCTTTAAAAAAGGAAAAAGAATATTTAAAAAGAAAAGTCATAAAGATTGTAAATGTTATTTATGTGGAAAAATAGGTCACATCAAGCCAAATTGTCCCGAAGCTAAAAATAATAAAGTTAATATTATAGAATTAGAAATAGAAGATTATTTAGAGGACTTAGAAGAAGTCTTTAATATGGAAGATCTATTAGATGAAGACACTATATTCATATTAGATGAAGAAGATATATTATTATTAGATGAAGAAAATGATTCTAGTTCAGAATTAGAATCTGAAGATAGTTTTGAAGATAACTCATCAGTTGAGGATGATAGTATTAATATTCTAGAAGAAATAAGTTCTTTTCTAGGAAAAAATTGTAAAGGTTGTAGTAAAGAATTTTATTAAGGATATAAAAAAGAAGAATCATATTATTGTAATAAATGCATAGAAAAAGAAGAAGTAAATAGAGCAGGAAGTGAACTTATATTAATAGATGTAGAAATTCTTTATAAATCCAAAAGAATCTGTACCAAAGCTATGATAGATACAGGTGCTAATAAAAGTATTATACATGAAAGTTTAGCCCCAGAAGAATTTAAACTAAATTAGGAATAGATATAGGATTAAGACAATTTAATGGATCGTTATTACAAATAACTGAATGTATAATTAATATACCAATTAGAATTAATGGAGAAGTACATAATTTACCCCAGACCTTAATAACAAAGCAAATGAGTAGTTATAAGTTTATTTTAGGACTTAATTTTATTTTAGGAAATAATGGAAGCATGTTAATAACACCAAGCGGAGTAAATTTCTTTAAAAAATCCACCTTTATACAACCAAAGCTAGAAACTAGTAATCTCCCTTATATAAAGAAAGTAAGCAATATAGAAAAACCAATAGATTTAGAATATTTCGATTCTTTACTAGAAGACTCAATAGTAAATTTAGAATTAGAACCTGAACAAGTTTTAAGTTATGAAGAAATAGATGAATATCTAATGGAAAGTTATACCGAAGATATTTGTGTAATTTCTAAAATAGAATGTAACCAAGAAAATACAGAAGAAAATAGTTGGCCCATAGATATAAAGAATAAAATAAAAGCATTAGAACTAACAAAAATTATTGGTGATAACCCTTTAAATAAAAACTCTACAGAAGTATACAAGTTAGAAATAATAAATCCTGATATCACTATAATAACCCAAGATTTAGCCTATAGTTTAGAAGATAGAAAAGAATGTAAAATGCATGTTGAAGAACTTTTAGAATTAGGAGTAATAAGAGAAAGCACTAGTAGACATAAGAGCCCAGCTTTTATTGTCAGTAACCATAGTGAACAAAAAAGAGGAAAAAGTAGAATGGTAATTAATTACAAAAGATTGAACGATAATACTCTAAGAAATAGTTATAAACTCCCCAATAAAGATGAATTAGTAAATTGTATTCAAAAAGCAACATGGTTTTCAAAATTTGATTGTAAAAGCGGTTTTTGGCAGATTAAGCTAGATGAAGAATCTATTCCTTGGACAGCTTTTAGTTGTTCTGAAGGACATTTTGAATGGCTTGTAATGCCATTTGGATTAAAAAATGCACCTCAAGTATTTCAAGCTAGAATGGATAGGATATTTAAGAAATTTTCCAGTTTTTGTATAGTATATATAGATGATATTCTTGTTTTTAGTAATAACAGATATGTTCATACATCTCATGTTCATAAAATACTTGATTTATGTAAAGAAAATAATATCATTCTTTCTAAAAAGAAAATTGAACTTTTTAAAAATAAAATAGATTTTTTAGGACTTAAAATAGATAAAGGAAAAATAGAGCTTCAACCTCATATAACTACAAAAATTTTAAGTTTTCCTAATAAACTAGAAGAAACTAAAGAATTACAAAAAAATTTAGGATTATTAAATTATGGTAGGAAATTCATCCCTAACCTAAGTACCTTAGTTAGACCACTCTATAATAAGCTTAGTAAAAATGGTCAAAGGTATTTTAATAATGAAGATGTAAAATTAATACAAAAGATAAAAGAAATAGTAAAAAATCTAGGACCAATAGCTCTCCCTATTGATAGTTATTATAAAATAATTCAAACAGATGCTAGTAGCAAAGGGTGGGCTGGAATTCTTATTCAAAAACCTAATAAAGGAAGTCCAAAAGATTTAGAAGAAATAGCAATGTATTCTAGTGGTCAGTTCTCAGAACCTGAGAGTAGAAAGTCAAGTACTGAATTAGAACTATTAGGAATAATAAATACTTTGAATAGTTTTCATATATATATACAGAATGAATCATTTACTATTAGAACAGATTGTAATAATATTGTAGAATTTTACAAAAAAGTACAAAAGAAAAATTTTGAAAAGAAAAATTCATTTATAAGTAAAAGATGGATAAGTTTTTTAGAAACATTAACTGGTAGAGGATACAAAGCAGAATTAGAACATATTAGTGGAAAAGATAATACTATAGCTGATATATTATCTAGACTAATAAATATTTAATTTTTGAATGCAGGCAAAAATGGCTAGCAGTTCAAAGAATGTTCAGAAAAGCCTTAGTTTCTCAGCTCAAAGCGGTAGTATAAAAAAGCTTAGTATAGGACCTTTTACTATTAGTCATAGTCCAGGAGTCCATTTTCAGCCATTAAATCAAATAAAAGATAAGCTTACTGAACCTCAACAAGCTTTACTCAATAATATATGGTTTTTTAGAAATGATAACAAAGGTTTTCTAAACTCTTTAAATGTTTTGAGTCAGTTTTTTGTAGAAAATAATAAGTTTTCTTGTTATGTAGTTTATAGAGGAAGAAAAATTGGAATTTATTCAACATGGCAAGAGACAGCTATGTATGTTGAAGATTTTCCAAATCCTTGTTTTAAAGGTTTTTATTCTTTAGAAGAAGCTAACAAGTCATTAAATATGTTTTTACAAAATCAAGATGGTTTTGAACCGATTTTAGAATTTAATGGTCTTATGTATGATAGGAGTCAAGTTATTAGTTTCATGAACCATTTCAAAAAAGTGAATGAAGCTAATCATAGAATTACTGAAGAATTAGAAAGTTGTAAAAAGACAATGCATGATCTTTTAGAAAAACTCCAAGCTGAAAATACAGTACTAAAGCAAAAGCTAGATGAAGCTGAACAGTTAGCACAACAAATTCATCAGCTTAGTAGAGAAAGTCAAAAGAATAATAAAGAAGAAGATGAGGTGGCAAATTCTGTAGAAACGCCCCTTGATATTATAAATATTACCCTAATGAGGGATCAAGCAAAAAATCTTTACAAAGCAGTAGAAAAGCTTCCTACAGATATAAAGCAAAGTATTTTTGGGATAGCCCAAAATATACATTTAAAACGTTTTATAAAAATTCAAAAGTTCCTTGCAGTAGGTGTAGGATTACCTGAAGGTATGACTACATGGCTACAAGAGAAAAAGATCAATAATAAAGTTATATTTAAGTTTGTTTCTGTACAAATAAATTTAAATGTTTTACCTTTAGATTTTGAAATACCAGATTTTGCTGAAAGAGTAGGTATTGAAGAACTTTTTAGTTATGGCATTGTTGATGGCATTCATGCCACAAATATTTTAAAAATCTCCTTTCTTCCTGAAAAACTTCAACAATCAATCAGGATGTTTGGAGGAAAGCACGGGTTTTGCCTTGACATTGATTCTGTCCCATGTGAATGGATTGTCAACCAACCTTACAGGATGACAAACTATTTACCAGCTTATCACTTTATTGTGATAGTGCCATACAATTTTCCTGTTGAATTTATACGAGATGATTATCCTCATGACTATGATCAAGATGACATATGTCCTGAGTATCTTCAAAGATATAGAGCACAAAAATATTATACTTGTGTAAATTCATCCAGGCCTAAGCTAATTGGGCAGACTCCTCACATGTCCATCTTTGTAAGGAGCCACGATGTCATGATGAAGTACCCAATCCCATGGATTTTTCTTAGCCCAGAAACAGATGATTATTTGAGAGAAATCCAGGAAGCAGAACAAGATAGGTTAAGAGAATTTCTCACTGAAGAAGAGATAGATGAGCAGTTTGATGACGAATCCTACCACAATCTAGACACCTAAAGATTGTCGGTAGAAAAAGACAAAAGCAGTACAACGATAAGATCGTCAGCAAAGAAGATAAGATCGACAATGAAGACAGTATCAACAGAAGAAGTCAGAGATATGAAGATAAGAGTGTCAGTTAAGAGTATCAGAAGAAGATAATGAAGATAAGATTGTCAGAGAAAAGAGTGTCAGAAGAAAGACAGAGATATGATAATGAAGATAAGACTGTCAGATAAAGTAAAAAATGTATATTTTTACTATTAACTTTATCGGCCACTTGTTTTGGCCTTTTCTTTTCACATTTTTGTATAAATAAGTTAGAGCTCTCACTTGTAAAAACACACGAGCAAATCTAGAGCACTCAAAATCTTTCACTTTCTCTCACTTGTAATTTTCCAACAACCCTCTTTAGCTATCAATAAAGTTGTGAATATTTTCAAAGTAAGATTTTTCAACTTGTTTTTACTTTTTATTCAAGTTTTTATTTTCTTGTTTTAAACACTAGGAAGTCTAGCCAGGTTAATGAAAGCATAAGATGAATGATAAATTTCTAGAGTAACTCGGTCCTTATAGAGATTTTGAAAAACCTGTTTGCAACCTTAGAGTGACTTTTTCTATAAAAGTACCTAGTAGAGATCCTGTTTTTATGAAAACAAAATTTTAATGTTTTCTGGAAAAACTCCTTGGTGGTCTGTGTGGGTAAGTCCTATTGGATAGGCAATAAC
>CATOZR010000233.1:0-29315 GCA_954870605.1 Acer campestre
GGGGGGGGGGATAATAACTTAGCTGTAATATAAAATTTTACTCAAAAGATTTTATGATTACAAAAATTATCTAGTATGATCAATTAAAACTTGGAAAAAATAAATATTTCGGTACAGAATTCATGAAAATATTAATCAAAAAGGTTTAAAAAGAAAAGATTATTAGATATAGTCCATGGCTTCCATTTTCACCTCTATATATATAAGCATCTATCGGTTCATGCCCAATGATTTATTAGTCCTCACAGATTCACCATATCAAAAGGTACAAATGTGGAAAATTTTGAAACACACTGGTGGACCAGAATCATCCACCAAAGTCTGATGACATTGATGTCGTAAACAACGTGGCCCCACGGTCATGATTGAACATCTCAATTGGAAAACAAAGACTTATAAAAGTATCTTCATCAATCAAAGTTTTTAGTCTAGTCAATTGTGGGGCCTCCTTACATGGCCACTTATAATTGCTGTAGAGTGTAGAGGAAGACCGAGACTTGGTCCCAACTCCCAACACTCATTGCTGCCATAATTTTTTTATTTTTTATTTTATATATAATTTGGAAATAATAAATTATAAAGGCTTTTAGGTAGAGAATAAATAAGTTAGGCCTAATACGGTTCCGGTTCAGTTTCGAACCAGCGGTTCTGGTTCCACAGTTAGGTGGAACCGAAACCAGAACTGACCTATGATGGTTCCAATTTCAAATCTTTTTTTTTTTAACATTATAAAATATTATATTTTATTTATAAAAAAAATAAAATGTTAGAAATGACATTGTAGATAAAACAATTTCCGTCAAGCATTTTCTTTCAATCATATATTAAAGGTCACTCGAGAAAAATATATTAATATACCAAAATATAATGACGTTTATTCTTTAAGATAATGATACAAAATAATAAGAATAGTAATAATAATAATAATAATGACACTAATTTTGAGAATCAAAATGGAACTTGACTCTATAATCAAATTTATTTAAATTTCGTCACAATTTCCATTTCAATATACATAATCAAAGAATTTGTGAAAAAAAAAAAAGATTTTTATCTTGTCACATAAATGAAATATCTCTTTCAATAATTCCTAATTAAAAAGTATATAATTCATATAAAATATTTAAAATTTCAGTGTACCATTAATATATTTAACTGTTCTAGTGAGTACCTAATAAAAATAAAAATACGTACATTTCATATAAAGTTGCAAGGGTAATTACGAGATGAGGTTATTTCTTTTTAGTTTTAATTTCTTATAAATTTTCAAATTTTTTATTTTTGTAGACCTTTGGATTAAAATCCAGTGATTGAAAATTAACCTTGTAACTATACAGTAACTGTGTAGTAGTTGAACCCAAATATATACTACATTAGGAAATAATGTATGGAATCATAAGAAATTAAAATACTAAAAGTGATTGATTTTGTCTTGACAAAAAATAATATGGAAGAAAATTATATTATTAATAAAATGGAGGGACCAAATTGTAATTATCATATTCATTAAGCAGCATCATAATAAGGATATAATTCAAAGTTTGTTGAACTCTCATTGGCTTGGCGGCGCCATGGCCCCAATGGGCCCTCCTTTGCCTTTTCCCTTGATCCTCTTCAGATTCATAAGATTTATATATATGATTTAATTTCTTTGTTACATGTTCCATATTTTTTTTATGTTTAATCATGCAGTTTACGTACTATATTAGAACTATATATGATTTAATATTTAGATTTATTTGTTGCATGTTTCATATTGTTTTAAGTTTAGTCATGCAGTTACGTAGTATATTAGAATTGTTTCATGTAGATTCTGATAAGTGAAAATAAATCTTTTTGCACATCACCTTTGATCAGCACAACGATTTTTAAAAACTAATTAACATAAGAATTTGATGATATTTTTAAGGGAGAATCGTAAATAACCCCTAACTTTTGATCAAATGCCAAATCAAAACTCTTTGTTAACTAATATTTGGTATACATAAAGTCAACTAACTGTTAACTAATATTATGTATACCAAATATTAATTAACAGAGGGTTTGATCTGACATTTAATCAAAAATCAGGGGTTATTTACAATTCTTTCTATTTTTAATGATATGCGTATGAAACGTTATACAATGTTCAAAAAAAATAATCTTGAAGGAGTGTTGATGTTCAAAAACCGTTGAAGGTTGATGTTTCCAAACCATAACCATGCAGTGGCAGTTTATCAAACCTTCATTTTCAATCTCAAATTCATTTAGCAAAGTTATAAGAGTATCTCCAACGGTCTCCCTTTAAAACATCCCCTAGCTTAATTAAAGGAGTAGTTATATTTTTGCAGCTCTAACAGCTTTCTGAATGGCTCCCTTAATTGTGTTCTGGTGGAGTTCACTCCCTTAATTAAGAAGTGTTTTCAGACCCTCTTGAAATGCGCTCCACCTATTTAAGATTATTTTATTTTCTTGAAAAACTCTATATATTTAGAGTAATGCTACATTGCCTAAATTTGGTGTCCAAATCTGGTGTTCAAATGACGTAACAATATTCTAATCCATTTACTTAAATCATGCAAATCTAATACAATTTAAATGAATGGATTAATGTGTTGCCAAGTCATTTGGACACCAAATTTAGGCAATGTAACATTACTTATATATTTAAAACTCATAATTGTCAAATAATATCTAATATTTAAACACAATATCCAATATTTAAATAATAATAAAAAATTATTAAATGGGTCATTTAAGGGGATATTGTTAGAACACATACTCCTTTAATGGTCCCTTACAATAACATATACCCTTAAATGAGAGAGTCTCAATGGAGACCTTTAGAGATGCTCTAATGGCAGCTTGAAGGGATTGGATTCAATTCTTCAGATTTAGCAAAAACAGGTTGGACTTTGTTTCTTTCGATTTTATTTTTTCGAGTAGCTTTAAAGGTGTTTTGTGGTCGGCAATTTTACATTTCAAGTAGCTTTCGATGTTCTGTAGTCGGTCCTCCTTTTCTCGTACTGTCTTACGTTGGTGAGTCTAGGACTTTATGGTACGTGGCACGTGGGTTTGTGAGGCCTTAAAAATTTGGGGAATTTTTTTTTTTTTTTTTTTTTTTTCGGAAAGCATTTAATTTGGTCTTGTGGTTGTAAGATTATGCTGGTGAGCCGTGAGCGACTAGCTAACAAACCTAATTAATTTCTTTCCTATTCTATTGGTGGGTGGGTGTTTTATTTGAATACTTGATGGATGGAGTATATTTTTTTTACACCCACACTAACTAGAGTGAACCATTACCACCCACTCCAGTTATTGACACGTGTCCCAAATTTTGAGTTAACTTTGGGTTAACTTTAGGTTAAGTTTGGGATACGTGTCAACACCTGAAGGGATGGTAATGGTTCATCCTAATTAGTGTTGGTGAGCAAAAATGCACTCATACTTTATGAGTTTGGATATCAATTTATTGAGTGTGTATATATATATAATTATTTCTTGTGTACCATATATATTAAAAGGGTACCAATATTGTCATTCATAAATATGATTTATACACTCATTTTTAATTAAAAATTTTAATTACAAAAACATCCCCACATAAAATGAACAATAAAGATAAATTATTTTAATTAAAAGTCAATCAAATACTATATAAGCCCATTAGCTACACCCATTTTATCTCAAAACCTATATTAAACCTTTTAAATTTTTTTTATTTACTTTTTTCAACAAAAAAAAAAAAAAAAGTTTATGCCCTAATTCTATTCTAAAAATCAAATTTTCCCTGCTATAACTATTTCCAATAACCAAAGCTCCAGCCAGCCATCCATGTGTGAAATTAGCACCAACGTTAAGTGGTTTTCTGGGTTACTATCAAAAAAAGCTAGGATGAGAGAGAGAGTTAGAGAGAGAGGCTCTGTTTCACTTAGGTTCATAGGTTATGGAAGAAGTGAAGATTTTAGGGATAAGCTTGTTTCTGTTCATATCGACAATATCAACCCAATCGTGGATGTTTCTGGTTTATGGAGCATTTTCAAACCGTTCGGAAGGGTCCGAGATGTCTATCTTTCGCCAAAGAATAGTTCAAGGAGATGTTTGTATGCTTTCATCCGATTTGAAACTTTGGAAGAAGCCACCAAGGTGGCACGTTTGACAAACGGAATGCACTTATATGGGTGGCCGATTCAGGCAAAGGTTGCATCTTTTGGATGGAACAAAAGAAGAACTGCAGAGGGACACAGAAATGATTCTGGTTTCAGTGAGAAGGAGTCAAAAGGAGGGGTACATGAGAAGATGAATAGAGGAAGCAAATCTTTTGTGGAGGTTCTGAAAGGTAAGAAGGGCAGACAGGGATTTCAGGTGGGTATCGGGGATGCTCATACTCAGATGGGGAGAGAGAAAGGCAGTTTGAGGGATTTGTCCATGTCTTGGAATGGCCATCAGCGAGAAGAGGCATGGTTAAGGAGAAGTGCGATGGGAACTTTGAAGTCTTTCAAGAATGTGGAATGCGTCAATGAGAGATTAAAAAACAGAGGCTTTCAATTTACCTCACATTTCATGGGTTCCAAAGATGTTTTATGGTGTTTCGAGTCCGAACTTGATAAGGAAGGATTCATTAACAATAGGTTTTTTTGGGAGGATTGCTTTGTATCAATGAAAAACTGGTCCACGAATATATATCCGAATCAACGTATGACATGGATCAATTGCACTGGAATTCCACTCTGTTACTGGAGCACAGATTTTTTTATGAAATTAGGATGGGTGATTGGGGAACCTCTTTTGGTGGAGGAGGAGACCATTCACCGCAAAAGTTTGGACATGGCAAGAATGTTGATCCTAGTGGGACAGGAAGAGATGGTGTCGGCTAATGTTAGAGTTGAAGTGGGAAATGGCGGGTTCACAGTCAGAGTTAGTGAGGACTCAAAACGGGTGAAAGGAAAATGGATAGAACAGTTTTTGGGACTGCAGAAGGAAGTCTTCCAGGTTTGGCAGAAACAAAGAGAAGAAGATGAAGATGACGTGGAAGAGGCGTGGGAGACAGTAGGGGAAAAGTTGGGCTCAAGATGTCAGAATAGGGCAGTAGGTAGCGAGGAGCAGGGGACAGCTAGTAGTGGGCAGAATAGGTGTCAGTTTAGAGGTAGGAAAGTGGAAGAAAAGAGGAAAAAGGAGTCCACAATATACAGCTCGGAGAGGTCAGAAGATGAGAGAGATTTTCCCAAGAAACCTAGGAGAAAGTCTCAAGAAAAAGGTAAGAAGAAATGGGTTCCTAAAGCAAGTCAGAAAGTGCACAGAGAAAGATGGAGAAATTTGGTGATTCGGGAGAGGCAAAAGCAATTAGGAAAGGGAGTGGAGTCTGACAGTATGG
This sequence comes from Acer campestre, assembly GCA_954870605.1. Classification (NCBI taxonomy): domain Eukaryota; kingdom Viridiplantae; phylum Streptophyta; class Magnoliopsida; order Sapindales; family Sapindaceae; genus Acer; species Acer campestre. The sequence continues at coordinate 5,354 of CATOZR010000233.1, forward strand.
CAACATCAGTGGAGGAAGGAGGTGGCATGGATTTCAAGAGATGGAGGGGGGAGTGTTCAAGGAGGGAAATTCAAAAGGAGAGACCCGAAATAGTGGATCAGGGGCAGGCTTTATGTGATTCTAAAAAGGGCCAACAGGGGATAAGCCCTTCTTTGGATGGGCCACAGAAAGTTTTCTTGGAGAAAGTTGAAGGGGGGTTTGGGCCGGGTTTTAAGGAGAATTTAAATGTGATGAATTATTCTAAAAGCCAATCCTTAGAAGGACCTTTAAGGGAGTACTTAGATAACATAGAGCAGGCTTTTATAAGGGCTCAATTCAGAAAAGGGTTATATCTGAAAAATCAGTCCACTGGGATTAAGTCAGTATCAATTCACAGCAGACAGAGATCAGAGTCAAGTGAAGACACCACGTTAAACTCTGTTTCCTTCGTCAAAGAAACAAAAGACACACCGGATAAAGAAGTTTCGGAAGCGGAAAATTCTGATGCAGACGAAGAGGGGAGTAGTTTCGTCTCTATTTCAGCAACTAGGGAGAGGGCGGAAATGGAGAGTGAGGCTACTGTTCCGAGACGAATGAAGAGCAAAGAGGGCCAACGAAATGTAAGTAAAAAAGGAAAGGAAATGACGAAGTTTGCTGGTACCAGAGGAGATGACGGGATGCAGAAGGATGATTGGGACGTGGAGAAAGAAGTGAGCAAGGTTTTGGAAATAGGAGCTTTACTGGGGATCAATTTCAATGGGAAGGAAAGGGAGATGGCTGATTACATTAGAAGAAGGGAGCTAGAGGAAGCTGGCCGAAACGGCCAGAATGGAGGTCAGTGACTTTCTGTCCTCTCTGCTATTTTTCTTTTTGGGTTGTATAAGTTCTTTAATGTTAGCCTTATCATGGAACATAAGAGGTTTGGGAAGGAAGGATAAAAGGAGGGTGGTTAAGAATTTGGTGAGGAATTCAAAGCCTATGATCCTTTTCCTTCAGGAAACAAAGTTGGATAGTTTTGACAGTGGTATTGTGAATTCTCTTGGTGGGAGTTGGCTTTCGAGAGGCATGGGTATGGAAGCGCAAGGGACAGCTGGTGGTGTTATAACTTTGTGGAATGATGATCTACTTTCGGTTAAAGCTTGCATCAATAATCAAAGGTGCATTATTGTTGCGGGAGAGATTCTTAAGCTGAAAGAAATGATGGTGTTTTGCAATGTTTACGCGGCAAATACTGAGAGGGAGAGAAAAGAGTTGTGGGACTTCATTATTCATGCGCAATCCTCGTTTCCGTATCCGTGGTGTATAGGAGGTGATTTCAATACAGTTCTGAGCCCTTCGGAGAGGAGAGGTAGGGTGTGTGATTTGGGCTCCATCCGGAATTTCAATAACTTTATTCACCAAGCGAGAGTGGTGGATCTTCCTATGTGTGGTTCGAGTTTTACATGGTCGAATAATAGAGAGGAGGCCTCTTGGGCGCGCCTTGATAGATTCTTGTTATCGCCGGATGTTTTCTCTTGGTTTCCTAATTTGGTTCAGTCGTCCATTCCTAGATCCGTTTCCGACCACAATGCGATAACTTTAGGGGAACCAAAGGAAGATTGGGGTCCATCCCCGTTTAGATTCTACAACAGCTGGTTGGAAGACAAAGATTTGATGAAACAGGCGATGGAGGGCTGGAAGGGGTGCATAGTGAGAGGTTCCAAGGGGTTTGTTTTGGCGGCAAAACTTAGGGCCTCTAAAGGTCACATGAAGAGATTTTTGCCGAGTAGGAAGAGGGAGTTTTTTTCCTTAAAAGAGTTTGAAGACCGGCTGCTTGAGGTGGATAAAAAGGCTGTTACGGGAGGGTGGACTGATAGTTTGAGGCAGGATAGGCTGGTTATCATGGGGGAGATGTGGAAAGGTATAAGGTTGGAGGAGCAAATGTGGTGTCAAAAATCAAGAGTAAAGTGGTTAAAGGAGGGGGACAAAAATACCAAGTTTTTTCATAACTTGGCGAATGGAAGAAGAAGAATGAATTATATTGGGGAGATTAACATTGAGGGGAGAAAGATTACAAAGCCTTCAGAGGTTAGAGAGGGGATAGCGGATTTCTTCAAAAATCATTTTCAGAAGAAGTTAGATCAAAGGCCGGATTTATCAAACTTGGAGGTGAAGCAGCTGTCGGTTCATCAAAGGGAGGGTTTGGAAAAACCTTTTACCAAGGAAGAGATTTGGGAAGCGGTTAGCGGGTGTGATGGTAACAAAGCTCCAGGTCCGGACGGTATGAATCTAAATTTTATTAAAGTTAATTGGGGGGAGATTCAGGAAGATTTTGGGAGATTCATTAACGAATTTTTTAATGATGGGTCTACTGTTAAAAATCTGAACAACACTTTCCTAGCTCTTATTCCTAAGTGTGGGAATCCTGAGTCCATGAAGGACTTCAGACCCATCAGTTTAGTGAGTTCTTTGTATAAAGTTCTCTCTAAGGTCTTGGCAAATCGCCTAAAAGATGTGATGGATTCGTTAATTGGTGAGACTCAGATGGCGTTTGTAAAAGGTCGTCAGATTACGGATAGCTTTGTGATTGCTGAAGAGGTTATTCATTTATGGAGGAAAGATTCAGAGGGGGGTATTATTATTAAGCTGGATTTTGAGAAAGCTTATGACAGTGTGGATCATGGGTTTGTGGATGCTATGATGAGAAAAATGGGTTTCGGTGAGAGATGGAGAATGTGGATGAAGAGTTGCATATCCACCCCTAGGATATCGGTTCTTGTGAACGGTAGTCCCTCGCACCAGTTTGGGGTGGAAAGGGGATTAAGACAAGGTGATCCTTTGTCCCCTTTCTTGTTTAACATTGCCAGTGAGGGTCTCAATTGTCTCCTTAGAAAAGCTATGGGGATGGGGTTAATAAAAGGTGTGGTTTTCGGGGACAATGAGGTTCATTTGACGCACTTGCAATTCGCTGATGATACGATCATGTTTCTTCAACCTAACCTGGATTTTGTTCGTAATACTAGGAGAATTCTTAGATGTTTCGAGCTAGCTTCCGGTCTGCAAATTAATTTTCAGAAATCGTGTTTGGTTAAAGTGGGAAAAAAAAGATCGTCAAGTTTGGAGTGGGCGGAGGCGTTTAGTTGTAAGAGGGCAGAACTCCCTATTTCTTATCTTGGATTCCCTTTGGGAGCAAGACCTTGTGTCAAAGCTTTTTGGGATTCTTTATTGTCTCGTATGAATAATAGGTTGGCACCTTGGAAGAGAAAGTTTCTGAACAAAGGGGGTCGTTTGGTGCTAATCAAAGCAGTGTTATCTAGCATCCCAAATTATTTTCTGTCAGTTTTCAATCTTCCAATAGGCATTGCTAAAAGTATGGAAAAACTTCAACGTTCGTTTTTCTGGGGAGATGAGATTTTGAAGAAAAAAATGCACGCTGTGGACTGGATTTCGATGTGTAGGAGTAAGAAAAACGGGGGTTTGGGAATCGGAAGAATGAAGGACAAAAACCGAAGCCTTTTAGCTAAATGGGTGTGGAGGTTCGGAAATGAGGAGACCTCGTTGTGGAGGAGGATCATTTGCGCCAAGTATGGGGTGGGTGCTAAGACGTTGGTGTGGGATTGGAGGACTTCTAGGTCGTGTTCTCACTTTGTGAAGGCCGTGAGCAGCCTTTTTGATGCAGGTACAACATCTGAACTGGTTCTCAAGAAGGGTATGAAATTAGTTTTAGGTGATGGAAGTAGGATTGATTTTTGGAAGGAGTTGGGAGGAGAGGAAATGGCTCTTGGGAGAGCTTATCCTAGAATTTATGCCCTCTGCTCTAACAAATCTGGTAAGGTGGAAGATTTCGGCTCTTGGCAAGGTCAGATTTGGCGTTGGAATATTCCTTTGAGAAGACAGGTTTTTGATTGGGAAAAAGAGCAATGGAATGCTCTCATTTGTAGACTAGAGTTTCTCAAAATTCGGAAGCTCATAGCGGACGCTCTTGCTTGGTCTTTTTGTCCAAATGGAATTTTTTCGGTGAGTTCCTTTCGTCGAAGTTTGGAGGAGTGGGATTTAGAGGTTGATTCGAAAAATTACTCGATGGTTTGGCAAGGAATTTGTCCTCATAAGGTGGAAATCTTCACTTGGCAGCTGTTAAGGGGAAGGATAATGGTGAGACAAGTGATGAAAAAGTTTGGTTTTGATCCCAACAGGCTGCTGGAGTGCCCTTGGTGTAGAAGTGTAGAGGAGTCGACTGATCACCTTTTTTTGCACTGCAAAAGGGCTACAGAAATTTGGCAGAAATGTATGGCATGGTGGGGGGTGTCTTGGTGTGCTAACAAGTCTATTTTGGATTGGGCAGCTGGCTGGTTTGGGTTATCTCCGAATAAAAATCAGGGCAGAGCTTGGATGATTTTGTTCTTTGCCATTGTTTGGACAATTTGGGAGTCAAGGAACAAATTAGTTTTTCAGAATTCTGTTCAAGAGGTTACTCAAGACATCGATACCGTAAAATTCAGAGTCGCATGGTGGTTTAAACACCACTCGGAAGGCTGTGTTGATTCGATTTCAGTGATGCTTCAGAACATTGTGGACAGTTGCTCTGTTTCGAAACCAAGGAAGGCTGTCAAGACTGCAATTTGGACCCCTCCTTCTCAAGATTCTCTTAAATTCAATGTAGACGGTTCGGCGAAAGGAAATCCGGGAGATGCTGGTATAGGGGGAGTTATCCGTGACCATAAAGGAAAGGTGCTTGGTTCTTTCTCCAAATATGTGGGTTTTGAGGATGCTAATACAGCGGAAATAATGGCTATACACCAAGCCTGCGTTCTGTGTGCCAATTCTCCTGCTTTGAAAGGAAAGAGAGTCTCAATTGTTAGTGATTCGAAAGTGGCTGTTTCCTGGGTGAAAGGGGTTGCTTTTGGAAGTTTGGTTCATGTGAACTTAATTTATGATATTCGGAATATTTTGAACTACTTGGGCAGAACAGATCTTTGTTTTAATCCAAGATCGAGCAATTGTTTCGCGGATTCTCTGGCTAAGAGTGGATCGAATAAGGAGGGGGACATGGTGATTTGGGAGGTGGACTGATGCTCTTCTTTTTTGTGGCTTTTTCCTATCTGCGAGGTTTTCTGGATGTCTGCTGGGTCGTGTTTTTCCTCTGCTGTTTTCTTTTTTTTGGTTTCTTGTTGCGCTTCTGGTGTTTTTGTTTTTCTTGGGGGTTTTTCGGTTGTTTTTGCCTTGTTGTTGGGTTTGTTCTTTGGATCTTTCTGTTGGTTGTGGGGTGTTCTGGGGGCTGCTCCCCTGGCTGGCTGTTGCATGCTTTTATCAATAAAATTTTTCTGTTGCTGTTCAAAAAAAAAAAGTGGTTTTCTGGGTTACGAAATAGAGAAATAAGTTTACTTTAATGGATCTGCGGTAGGTGGTGGAGAGGAGAGGCAAAGGAAGAGAGAAAAAGCCTTCAAAAGAAATATAAAATGTGTATGCATTTTCAACTAATATGATAATGTGGGGATTTTTGTTTTTTTGTTTTTTTTTTTTTGCTTTTGAAAGAGATAATGTGATGACCCTGATCACACAAAAACATGACATTTAATTTTTGCTTTTTATGATTGTCTTTAATTTGAGGACACATGTCATGTTTTTGTATGTGCATATTTAACTAATATGATAATGCTCAATTTTTATTTCTTAAAATCGTAAAAGTCAACAATATAGATGTAGTGGTAGCTTATATGTCACTTTCTTGTCAACTGCCGGTCCAACTGCCGGTCCACCTGCCACATCATCACACTTGCTATATTATAACGCCTTTTAATTTTTTTCAAAACCCTAATTTTTAACTCCATTCAATTTATAAATAAATAATTTTATATAACACAAAAAAGTAAAAAAAAAAATAAAAAAAAAAATAATAGCAGTACATCCCACTGAAATGCCTCATCTCATCCGGTCTCCCTCTTCAAAGAGAAAAGGTATGCAAATCCTGGAGATGGAGTGATAAAGGCGATTCCATCAAAGAGATGGGAGTGCTCAGATCTGTAACTTCAATATTTTTCCAGATTTTTTTTTTAATTTTTTATTTTGTAGATCCACTTCTCCAAGTCTTTTTTCAAGTGGTCCAAATATGCAGACACAAAAAAGCATTGATAACAACTAACAAGGGAGTACTCATGTGTTTGGATTGATGATGGATCATCATACATGAAATGCAACTCTCGTGTCCATTGCACAGACACAAAACCCATTATAAAAATTGTCTGTTTACACAGAAATAGCTTCGAAACTCATGAATTATTCTTCCATGGCTTGAAGAGATACTATTATTTTGTTTAAAGAGATTTGGAACTCCAGACCTTTTAATTTTAGTTTGTATGTCTTCAAATTTGGATAACTTCCAGATTTCTTCAACTCTTCAGAAAAAAAATAATAAAAAAAAAAAAATAAATAAAAAAATTGTTTACTTCGTTTGAAGGGAGATCTAGAAAAAAAATAAAAAGTTTTTGAAGAGATCTGGAAATCTATCCAATTCTCTTCAAATGTTTTTTAATTTTTTTTTATTCAAATCTAGAGAGAGAGAGAGAAGCCGATGATTTGAATGTTGGTAGATGAGGCAGAAGAAGAGTTGGAGAGGGAGACCAGATGAGATGAAGCATTTCAATGGGATGTACTGCTATTATTTTTATTATTATTTTGTCATATAAAATTATTTATTTAAAAATTAAATGGAGTTAAAAATTAGGGTTTGGAAAAAATTAAAAGGTGTGATGATGTGGCAAGTGTAATGATGTAACAACTAACAAAGAAGTGCCATGTTTAAGTAAGATATAAATGATGGATAAAAGTGTTGGTTGTCTACCATTATCCTTGTGACACATTTGGCACAATACAACTATATTGCTGACTTTTATGATTTTAAATAATAAAAATTGAGTGGTGCTATTAGCACACCTGAACTATTTATACCTCACTTTTTAAATTATTTAGTATTTTTTTTTTCATTTATCAAATTACTTAAAAGACATATAATTTTTAATAAAAAAAATATTGTACAAAGTAAAACTAATAAAACTCCACTTTCCATATTTCAAAACCCTAATGACATAGATTATTCAAATTGATTGATGTCTACTATTTTTTTTTTCTTTTAGATCTCGATCTCATGCTTCTCATGTTTAATATTTATTGTTTTTATTATTTCACATGTTTTTTTTGTTTTTCTTTTCAAATTCCAGATCTATGTTTGCTATTTTTGTTTTCTTTCGGTTTATTTTCTTTTAGATCTTCCAGGCATTATATGATTTGTATCAATTCTTTTGTAGATTTTATTCCGGATCTTCCAAAGTTAGTTTAATGTTATTTACAAAAAAAACAACGAAATTGTACCAAGAATCACAACCAAGAAAACCTAATATCTAATGAAACGAAACCACACCAAAACCCTAATTTAATCGCTCAAAAAAATCATCAGATGATCAGTATCACACTCACAATCTACCACAAACAATTCAATCGACTACAAAAAAAAATATAAAAAAATCGCATCTAGTAAGGATGGTTTCACCATGAAATAAGGAAAAAAAAAAAAAAAAAAACAAGCCTCGCGAATGGATGTGAGAAAAGTGTATATAAATATTAGAGATGAAGTGTATTTTTATTTTTATTTTATGGGGTATATTAAGTTTGAAAAATTATGTAAAAGGGTAATTCTGGAAAAAAAAAAACTAATAAAACCATTTAATTTTATATAATTAAATTAAAATTTTAGAAAGTTGAGCATAAATAGTTCAGTAGTAGGGGTGCCAATATGACCACTCTAAAAATTTGGCAAATTGGGCACAACAAGAAAATGGAAAATAAAGAAGGAAACAATTTCAAAAAAATATTCAATGCATTAATTGTATTTATTGACTTTTATACTTTTAAATAATAAAAAATAAAAATAGTATTTTAAATAGAATTGTACATTAAAGTAAAATACTAAATTGATGTATCAAATATAACATTTTACTATTTTTTGTGTCAAATTTGACATTAGCATTGAAGATAGTCTAATGGTTTGATTTGCACATTTTAGATATATGTGTATTTATAAAAATGAATGTATAAATCATTTTTTTTTTTTTTTTTTTTTGAGAAAATGTATTAATCATTTATATGGAGTTAGCATTGGCAATATCCGCACCTTGCCATTTGTACCTTAACCACAAGCCATGTTTGGGAGGCGGTGCTTGATTTTCATGGTTAATACAACGGCAATAAATTGCATTTTTTTTTAATTTATTTATATATATATATATTATTATTTTTTTGTGGTTCTTATCACGAGTAGTATGTTGTTATCCTCTTATTGCTGATTTTAAAATCCGAATTCAATGTTTAGCTGCATAAGTAGTACGTACTACTTGTCCACCGCCAAACATGTGTTTCTCATTTTTTTCTATTAACAGAGACTTTGATACAAAATTACTTATAAATATAATTGAGATGTTTATACATAAAAGGAATGGTTCGAATAGTTGAATTTCAGATTTAAAGAACATGCATGTGATTCTTATTTATTTGTACACAACACGTTGTCAACAACACAGTATAAATAGAGGTACATTATGTGTTCAAGTTCCAAAGAAATCAAATAGAGTACTTCAATTAAAGCTCAATCAAATGGAGAACTCCACCAGCTTTTTACCTACACTTCTTTTCTTAGCAATTGCTTTGTTTTACGTCCATTTTTCCAAATCCAAGAAATCATTTTATCCACTACCTCCAGGACCAAAACCTTGGCCAATTGTTGGGAACCTCCCGGAAATGCTCAAAAACAAGCCAACTTTCAGATGGATACATGAGCTCATGAAGGAGATGAACACGGATATAGCTTGTTTCCGTTTTGGAAAAGTTCATGTCGTCCCCGTGACTTGTCCCGAAATCAGCAGAGAGTTCCTGAGGAAACAGGACGCTCTTTTCGTTTCGAGGCCAATGAGCATGTCCACCGAGATGACTACAAAAGGGTACTTATCAACTGCCCTTGTTCCCTATGGAGAACAATGGAAGAAAATGAGGAGAATTGTCTCTACACATGTGGTTTCTCCGGCAAAACATAAGTGGTTTCATGCAAAGAGGGTCGAAGAGGCAGATCATCTTGTTCGTTATGTGTACGAGCAATGCAAGAATGTACCGGAGAGTAGTACTGGTGGGTTAGTGAAGGTGAGAGTGGCTGCTCAGCAATATTGTGGGAATGTGATAAGGAAAATGGTGTTCAATAAGAGGTTTTTCGGGGAGGGATCGAAGGATGGAGGGCCTGGTTTGGAGGAAGAAGAGCATGTGAATGCACTCTTCAAAGTTCTTGCATATATTTTCTCATTTTGTGTTTCAGATTACGTTCCATATTTGAGGGGAGTGGTTGATTTGGATGGTCATGAGAAGGTGATGAAGGAGAATATTGAGATTATAGACAAGTTTCACGATCCCATCATTGAAGAAAGGATTTTACAATGGAGAAATCATGGCTCGATGATCAAGAAGGAAGTTCATGAGGATTTGCTTGATGATTTGATCACTTTGAAAGATGGAGATGGTAACCCTTTATTGTCAAAAGAAGAGATCAAAGCTCAAATTACAGTAATATTCCAAACTCTCTCTTTTCTATCTACATTAATAAAAGAATGATATATATACTCATGGTTGTCACAATTCAAAAGACTACAGTCTTTTGTGTTACAAGGCTATCCATCACTATATATAGCAATTCTCATAAATACATAAAATAAAAAAAACACACAAAAGGCTATACAACCCAATTATCAGTACAAATTCATGCTTAAAACCACGATATTAATTTTCATTTGAGTTCCATAAAAAAAAATATATTACATTTGAGCATGAATATTGTTTTATAGATATTTTGGACCGTTTATGAGAACTATATTCATATGGTTATCATGCAAATGACCAAATCTTTTGTTTTTACATAATGCTTAAAATTGGATGAGATTGGGTAAATGACTCTCAAGTTAGCAGCTCGAATCCTACCAATGGCGAATGATTTCAAAAAAATATCTGGTCTCGAATTAATAGATATTGTCAATATATATATATTTATATATATATATAATGCTTAAAATTTAAATAGACATGCCACGTTATAAGCTTTTATAATTTAACTCACAAAGTTTTTTGTAAGTGAATTTTAATCTTGGAATAAGAAATTTGATTTAATGATTTGTATAAATATATTAATTTGTTGTTTTTATTTTCTTGTGAGTCTTATTCATATTTAAAGATAAATAATTCTCTAGTTAAGTTGGTCCTAAAAAAATAATTTCAGAACTGAAGTTGTATAACATTGTGGAACTAATTCAACAATGTTATGTAACAAAACGTTTTGTTACGTCAACCGATTCCACAACGTTATGTAACTTCAGTCCTAATTTTTATTTTCAGGAAGAACACCGTAAACGATAAAGGCTCAATACACTCATAGTTACATTTTTTATATATTTTCTCTTTTAGTACTAAACGATTTTTAAAATATGCTCTTTCAATTATTTCATGTAATTAACTGATGTTAATTAATTTGCAGGAAATAATGTTAGCAACAGTGGATAATCCATCAAATGCACTAGAATGGGCACTTGCAGAGATGATAAACCAGCCTGAAATACTCGAAAAAGCCATTGAAGAACTTGACAGAGTGGTTGGAAAGGAAAGGCTAGTCGAAGAATCAGACTTCTCTCAACTGAATTACATAAAAGCCTGTGCAAGAGAAGCATTCAGACTCCACCCAATTGCACCCTTCAATGTTCCTCATGTCTCCATCTCCAACACCACAGTGGCCAACTACTTAATCCCAAAGGGCAGCCATGTGTTGCTCAGCAGATTTGGGGTCGGCCGAAACCCTAAAGCCTGGCCGGACGAGACACTCAAGTTCAAGCCGGAACGTCACCTGAAAGAAGATGGGTCCGAAGTTGTCCTGACAGAGAATGATTTGAAGTTCATATCGTTCAGCACTGGAAGGAGAGGTTGCTTGGGAGTCACGCTTGGGACTTCAATGACTGTGATGCTTTTTGCTAGGCTTCTTCAGGGTTTTACTTGGACTGCACCACCAAATGACCCCAAAATTGACCTATCTGAAGCTGAAGATTGTTTGGCTTTGGCTAAACCACTCATTGCTGTTGCAAAGCCAAGGTTGGCTGAGCATGTGTACCCAGCTTAGACCTGAATTGTTGGTGAATTTATAATTGTAAGGCAACTTAATATATAGTTAAATTATACTAAACAATGTGTAGTCAAATCTATTTTTACTTGTTCAGTTGGTGAGAATAAATGAAAATTAATGACCCTATTTTAAGAATTTGACTTTGTTGGAAACTTGGTATCTCTGTTGCTGTCCCACTTGATCAGTTAAGTTTAATCTTTATTTTTTAATTATTACCATTCGAAATTTAGGGAAGGAAATATCACTAAAACCCACGTCGTCCAACTGACGTGGGTGTAGTGATTGTAGTGATAATACGACTACCAACCTCACAAAAGCTCGAATTTTTTTTTTGAAAAGGCAATATATTAAGGAGGAGGCAAAGGCCCAAAACAGGGGCTACAACAGCAAGAAACGAGGACAAACAGGGACAAAACACACGCACCAAACAGCCTCAAAAAACTCGACCAAACCAGAAACAACACAGCAAAAACAAAACACAACTACACATCACTCCACTCAACAAAATCCCCCCTATCATTAGATTCAATTTGAGTTTGTGAGGCTGTTAGTTCGATCATGTGCTAGAAGAAGGTTAGAGATTAACTAGAAGGCATTTACAATATAGTCAACAATAAGATTATCTTTTCAAAAAAAAAAAAAAAACAATATAGTCAACCACTAGAGTCGCTGTACCAAAAAGGTGTATATGCGGTATGGCGGGCATGGGCGGTGATGCCATGGGTGACTTTGATGACAGTGACGATGAAGAAGCGGCAAAGGCAGGGCAACAAGACACTGGTAAGGCAGCATCAGAAGCAAAGCCACAAGAGGAAGGTGCTCATATTGTTGGCTTGTTTTTGTTTTTGTTTCTGGGTTCTTCTTGGACCGTTCTTGCTGCTGTTGTTGCGTTTTTTCTGCTTCTGTTGTGTTTCCTGGGTTGTTGCCCTATTTTTGTGCCTTTGCTGCCTTCTGTTTTCGGGAAAGCCTGGTTGTCTTTTGTGTGTTGGCTTGTTTGCCTTTAATAAAGTGGAGCCTTTTCAAAAAAGGAAGGTGCTCCTAAGAGTGAAGGTGGCAATGCATAACTGAAAAATGATGCCGCAAACACATGAATACATGATATTGTGGTAGTTAGAGATGTCAAATTCTAGACAAGACCAGTAGTTGCATGATGGGATATAGTTTTCAATCTCTATGCTGGGATCAGTGCATGTGTTTTTTTCCCTAACCAAGTGGAGTTAAAGCTTTAATTATTGGCACGGCATTGCTTTGTGTCTTATTACAGGTTTTTTTTTTTTTTTTTTTTGTTTTTATTTAACTTGGGTCCGGCTACCATATGCGGGGAAACCGAAAGGTATCATGTCTGGCATTTCATCATGTAGTTGCAGCCGTTGGATGATGAAAAAGTTCATCCAACAGTTGATAATAAAGAAAAATTAAGGGAATTCTTTAACACCCCTTGCTAGTTTCACTGGTCAATTGACTAAAACAAATGAAAAATTGAAAATTTTTTTTGACACATTTTGGTCTTCTCACTCTGATCTTGACTTCTTAAGTTTAAAATACTCATTTTCCTCTCTCATAGCATTCCACATGGACCACACATCACTTCAGACAAAAATAATAATAATAATTCAAAGGCTGAATCAAATGAATAATATTATTTTATTGATAATAAATATTTAAATTGATAAAATTAATATATAATGGAATAAACGAGTAATTATTTTTGGGAACAATTTTGACGTTGATTTGAACGTTAAAGTGGTTTCCATAACGTAAAAGTTGTTTCCTTTGTTAAAGTTGAGTGGTTCCCAAAAACAACTACAACGTTGGTTAGAACGTTAAAGTGGTTTATATCAATGTTGAAGTTGTTTCAAACAAGTAATCATTCCCGGGAATTATTTTTTCGTTGATTGGAACGTAAAGTGGTTTCCATAACGTAAAAGTTGTTCCTTTTGTTAAAGTTGAGTGGTTTCTAGAAACAACTACAACGTTGGTTAGAACGTTAAAGTGGTTTCCGTCAATATTGAAGTTATTTCAAACGAGTAATCATTCCTGGGAACGAATTTGACGTTGATTGGAACGTTAAAGTAGTTTTCATAAATATAAGTTGTTCCCTTTATTAAAATTGAGTGGTTTCCGGAAACAACTATAATGTTAGTTAGAATGTTAAAGTGGTTTTTATCAACGTTGAAGTTGTTTCAAACGAGTAATTGTTCTCGGAAACGATTTTGACTTTGATTGAAACGTTAAAGTGATTCCTAAAATATAAAAGTCGCCGTTCCCTTTATTGAGGTTGAGTGGTTCCCATAAACAATTCCAACATTGGTTAAAACGTTAACTTGGTTCCTACCAATGTTTAAGTTATTCCTAGAAACAATTTCTCTATTCTTTTTCTTTTTATATACTTTTCATTATTAATTTTACTTCACAATCAAATATATACAATTATATATATACATATATAATATAATATAAAGTGTATTCATATTTTTTATACTTAAATTAATATATACATTTTCAAATGTTTGCAATTTATTAATATGTTACAAATAATTACTTATTTTCACAATTTTAATTATATTATTTATGATAAATGTAATTTTATTGCATATTAATATCATTTTAATTATATTTTTAAATTTGCAAATTACAAATGCAATAATATTATTTATTAATATTATTCTACAAATATTTATAATTCTACATTTTAATATAATTTTATTATTTATTAACTTTATAATAATAGTTTTCAAATTTTCTTTATTTAATATAGTTTTATTATTCAATTAATATATAATAATAATATGTAATTTAATATATTAATAATATATTAAAAAAATTAAAAAAAAAAAACCATTTGTTATTAATTTTTTTGGGGGAGAAACCGGTTGCAACCGGTTTGCCCCAAATCCCAAACACATTGCCACGATACCTAGCACTTTTATGCTGGGTTTGTTACACATGATTGGAAAGGATTAGATAATTTTTAATCCTGCTCCCATGTTTGGTGTGTAGACAGGATGGGAAAGCAGTCCAGCGGGGACCACCCATTATCCGGTTGCTGTGGGATTAAATAATCCAGCCTGAGATGCTGGAACTATTTTAGTCCTAGCCCTTTATATTTTTTCTTAATTTTTTTTTGTGTGGTTATGTTTTTATATTGTTACTTTTTTGGATGGGACCTATCATTATATATTTTATATTATATACTTTTTAGATGGGACCCATACTTTATTTATATTATATTATATTATATTATATTATTTATATTATTTATATTTAAAATATTAAATTTATTTAGTCCAATCTGTACTGCACCAAACACATTACAATACTAATTTAGTCAAGTCCAGTCCAGTCCAGTCCAATCCAATGCAATTCAATCTAATCTCATAAAAATAGTTCAATCATATCCAATCCAATCCTGCGCACCAAACGCACCCTTAGGGGAGGTATACTAGCAACTCCCGGATTAGGAGGTTGTATCTGTAGTTTGTTTCGTGGATGATACTTTGGAAAGTGAGCTCGTCAGGTTGTCGTATGATTGCCGTATGATTGCCGTATGATTGCTAAATCGTTGTGTTTCATCATTTTAATTAAATATATCCTGTTGAGCTTCTAGGTTCATATATGGTGACCCAAAAAAAAGAAAAAAAAAAAAAAGGTGTATATAAAAATATTATCTTCAACTAGCCTGCAATAACACTGACCTCAATGTACCCTACTTTGATTAATCCACTCTACCAGTATAAGATTATAACAGCCATTGATCATTGATAGTATGAACCCTAAATTTACCAATTAAGGCTATGTTTGAGATTGCTTTTGCTTGAGAAATAAGTGATTATTTCTCAAGTTTTGATCAAATGGGTGTTTGGTAAACTTCCCAAAAGCAACTTATTTTACAATTTGCTTCTCCTATAATCAGCTTTTGAAAAGCTAGGTGGGGGTTGCTTTTTAAAGCATAGCTTTTTAAAGCATAAACTAACTTATTGTTTATGCAATGTCAAGAATACCCTCACTATTTTAATAATAGACAATATTACCCTTATATTTAACAATAAAATAAAAAAAAACTAAAAAGTAAAAATATGAAAATAAAAAATAAAAATAAAAAACCTGATCGGGAATGGTGGTGGTGGTGGTGGTGGTCACCATCGGAGGTGGAGGCCGGAGGAGATCCCTCCCCGACCACTACCATAGCCAACGTCACCTCGCCTCCCTCGCAGCCGTCGTCTCCGTGTGACAAGACACCATCAACTCCGCGTCGCTGACCACGCCAAGTCGACCTTCTCTCCCAGATCTCCCTTGTTGCTGAGTCTCTCTTCCACTGAGTACCTCCAGCTTTGCGTCACCGACCTCTCCAAGCCGACCATCCTGGCCTCCGGCTTTCGCCTCCACCAGCGGAGCGTTCAAGTTCCCGATGAAGAGTGTCGCCGATTCGACTGCGAAGGTTCTCTGCGGAAGGGACGAAGGAGATGTGATGGATCGGTCGCATGGGGCGGCGGGCGGCGGTTAGGTTTTCAAGCAAACCGGGTCAAAATCATGGGTCGGGTATTTTTTGGGCCTTTGCTCTGTAATGAGTCCATTCTCCCTAAGCTACTGTATTTGAAAAGCCCAAAGCTATCATTTTAAAATTGCTTAACAAAAACACATTAAAATGATGTCTATTTTTGTCATTTCATCAAATAAATATTCCACCTCAAAAGCAAAGCAATTTCAAAATTTAATTTACCAAACACCTACTCACTTTTTTGTTAAGCTAATTATTTCTAAAGTTAAGCTATAAGCGGATTATTTGTTAAGCAAAACAATCTCAAACATAGCCTAAGTTTAATATTAAATTTATGATATAATCTTTGGTTAAGTAGCCATCACTTCAAGCCTTATTGATACAGAAAATTTTCGGGATATTTTAGGTGGGGATTCAAAATCTTAAATTGTGATTTATTGAAGACACGTGTAGCAAAGCAAATAATAGAACATTTTTCTCAAAAATAGTTCTTTAAATATAAATGTTGATAACGTTTTAATTAGAAAAACACATGTTTATCACTATTTAAGAATCAGTAATGCTACACATCCCACCTAAAATCCCACCTTTTTTATCTCACTACATGTGGCATGTGAAGTGTCAAATGGTGAGTGGATACATGAGGTAGGTGAGATAAATCATCATTAATGTGTATCCACTCACAATTTGACACCTCACATGCCACATGTAGTGGGATGAAAAAAGTGGGATTTAAGGTGAGATGTTTAGCATTATTGTTTAAGAATATAGTTTAGAAAACATTTAAATGTTTTCACATGTTTCGATCCAACGTAATAAAACAATCAAGAACGTTTGTATCTATATTCAAATATGTTTTTGAAATCGTAAAATTAAATGTATCCAAAACATCAAATCTTTCAAACCATTTGATTTGTATATATAAACCCATTTTGATCATTACTTGACTTTTTTGGCATGATTACATCAAATTACATGTGATCACATGTAATTTTTTCTTTTCAAAAAATTACATGTGATCACATACAATTTTAAGGCAATCTGATGCGGAGCGGGCAGCGTTTTCGTATTTGGGTCGCGTAAAACACCTAAAACGAGGTTGAACTTCGTGGACATCTAAAGAGGGTAAACCGGGTTAGAATTAGAATCGCTATTATAATATGTTTTCAGGAAGCCCCAACCAAGCCCTATTGCCTATATAATTTGTCTCCTGTAACAGACTGCTGCAGGCCCAAATTCGGCCATTTAGTTTGTTGTTCGGGGACTTTTAATTTCTTGTGCAACTTTAGAGTTTTTTTCCTTTTTCTTTTAGAACTTTTGCGACTTCGTTTGTTTGGGATTCTTTCCCGATTTGGTTTAGGAGTTTTAGAATTCTTTTTGTTTAGAAATTTATGAAATACCGAATACTAGTGGGTTTGGGTTGCTTTCATTAATTAACTAACTTGTATTAGGTTTCGATCAGACTTTGATGTATAAAAAAATTCTTTTGTGTTGTTAGTCAATTATCACTCTTTGTTCCAGGTATTCTGCGGAATCAGAAAGCTGTTGTTTGAATTGCGTGCATTTTTCATATTCCTACATTTCCGCCTACATCACAATCACATTCAACCCATGTTATGCGATAACATTATATATATATATAGTTTTTCTATTGTCAGTTCGTTCTAATATATTTTATATCAGGACGAAGAATATGGACCATTAGATTTACATACTTTGACTTAAAGTGTATGCACTTGTCAAAACTTCTCCAAATCTAATGGTCCATATTTTTCCTCATGATATATTTTATATCATGAGGAACTGACAGTAGAAAGACAATATATATAGAGCACCAGAATGTCTCATATATACTAGCATGTGAAAGTAGGATAAAAATGGTGAAACGAGAGCTTTTTTTTCCATCTTTATCTGTTTCCTCTGATGTCAGACCCAATGGCAGACAACATCCTTTTTCTCTTTTCTTCCCGTGAATCTCTCTGTTTTCTTCTCTGTTTTTTTTTTTTTTTTTTTTTTTTTTTCAACACTCGATTGTTAAAAAAGCTATACTCTCCTCGCACAATCAAACTCAATCTCCTTCTCTCCGGACACCATCTCGTTCTTTCTCTCTCTACTGTTTATGGCTGCAAATGTTGCTATTGGGTGTTACCAAATATATATATATATATATATAAACCCTAAAGCAATCGAACAATCACATATGAAATGAAATAAATAGTAATAAAGAGAGAGAAGTAATTTTTAGGTAGTCAAGCCTAAGCCTCTATGTATTTTTCTCTCTATCATTCAAACCATAAAATATAACAGTTTAAATAATAAAATATTAAGATAAAATTGTCTTAAGGAACCCGTGTTACGTCAGCATAGCACAACTATACTGATTTAGCTTCGCATCAAAAAATTGGAATTGTTCTAGATGGCAGGCAATTGGGATAGTTCTTGATGGCATTGGGATTGGTGTTGATGGCTTTGGTTTTAAGGACACAAGACACCATGTGAAGTCTGTGGTGATGCCTTCTTTCTTTATTTGGTCTCCGATGATCAATGACAAATTGACAATGGCACAAATTGATCAAAAAGCACTTCTTTTATTACTCACAGTCTTTACGGTCACGGGTCACCTTTCTTTTTTCTGCTTCCTCTTCTTGATCTGTCTTCTTCATGAATCATGATGGCTCATGTGGTTAGATAGCAAAGAACAGGTTTGCAATCTCAGTTGGTCTGTTTGAATATATATACTATGTTATGTCAACAGCAGAAAATCATAAGTAATCTTCAACTTTGAATTGAGGTTTTGTGGTTTCATGATCTTCTTGTCGCCATGATTATAATCTTTCTCAAAAAACAGTAACAGTGTGGAATTGATGGAAGGAGACACCAATGTGATGGGTTCAAATGGGTATGTTAAGATGCCTTTTTCTTGTAAATCTGACAACAGTTACTTACAGAGCTACAGTACAACAAATTTGGCATGTGGGATTTTTCTTCAAGCTTAATAAAATTGTTATAAATTTACTTATGAATTATGATGGACTGTAATAGAATTTCATTATTTTATTATTATGATCAATCTGGTTACATGTGCACAAAAAGAAAGAACAAAAAAAAAAAAAAGTGGTTTCGATTGTTTTGGTTGACTCCTACCAATTATACTTGATAGGCAAAGGCAAAGAGGTATCTTTTTATGGACAGATAGGCCATATTCCTCTTCCATGCTCAAATCCTCTCTCTCCATCCCATCAGGTAGCTTCCAATCAAAGTGATAGAGAAGATTTCCAAGCACAAACTCTAAAGATATAGTTGCCATTGTTATTCCAGGACAGATCCTCCTTCCGGAGCCAAATGGAAGAAACTCAAAATTCTGTGCTCCAAATTCAATGGCCTCGTTTTCAAACCTTTCTGGGTAGAATTCTTCAGGGTTCTTCCAGGTTTCGGGATCTCATCTAATCGCGAAGACATTTACATGGATTCTGGTGTTGGGATAAACATCATAACCACCCATCTTAATTTGCTGTTGAGTTAGATGAGGAAGCATTAGCACTAATGGTGGATGTAACCTGAGAGTTTCTTTGAATACCATTTTCAAGTATATTTCAGGTTTTGATTGCAAACTGCAAGTGGCTTGTTCTTCCCAAAAAAGCTTCTGATTTCAGCTTGGAGATTTTTCATTTCTCTAGGATTCTTCATCAATTCTGTCATTGCCCACACAAGGGTAATAGAAGTGGTGTCGATCTATTGATCCGAGAAATAATCCTGAAATATGGTACACCCGTTTATCAAAAATTATAATTAGCACCGGGTATGATTGTAATGTACAAAATCTCTATAATTAAACAGTTTTTCGGTATGATAGCTGAACTCTTTTAAGGAAAACACTTTCAAACACACCTTTAAAAAGAAATCAATGTTTTGTGTCTTACCATAAGGATTGCCTTGATATGATCTGGTGTTAAACATCCTCCTTCACTTTGATTCCTAAATAATCTAAGCAAAGAATCAACAATATTTTCATTTTCCGGAACCGGCCTGTGAGGATCAAGATGTTCATCGGTCACCATCTGATAAAACTCATCAAATTCATAGAAAGACTTTTCCCTTCTAGCATGAAGTCCAGTAAAATAATATACAATCCACCCTACATGAGGGAAAAAATCAGCTTCTGAGAAACTCCCTAACATGGTCATTCCTTCTTGAATAACTTCTTCATGCTTTGATCCATTTTGAAGCTGCTTCCCTTGGTAACTTCTCCCACAAGCAATCTTGCAAATGATACTATCTAACAAGTAACAAGTAGAACATTTTTTTTCGGGTTTTTTGTTTTGCTTTTTTCTTTCCATGTCTTGTAATAAATAGAAGTTCTTTTTATAACTTATAAGGTGTGGACCCCACAAGACACGTCTGAGCCCTTGTAATTGCCTTCCATTTTTTTTCCCTCACTATTTGCTTTCTACACCCATCATTAAAATGGGGTTTTAGGGTCGGGGGAAGTTTTAGGAATTGAGGGTAGAGGTGGGGGACCCTCCCTGCCCCAATGGACCCTATGTCCATCCCAGTTGGATACGATATATCTGTCATGAATAGTTGTCACAAGGTTTATAATCAGTCGACTATCAATTTGTCATTAATTTAATATTTGATTGGTTTATAAAAATATTTAAAAAATTAATATTTGACAAATATTAAAATGCCAACGTATTAAAAAAAAAAAAACAAAAAAAAAAAAACTCAGATTTCAATTCTCTCACTTCAGTTGGAACCACCCTTTTCTATTTCTCACATTTTCTCTCCCTGTCTCTTCGATTTCCATCTCCAGTCTCCGTCTTCTTCTCTCCGGCCACTCGTGGGTTTAAAAGGTTTGTTTTCAGTCTAATCACTAGCTTTTTCTTTTTAGATTTGTTATCATATACCTTTTTCTTTTGAAATTTTCTCTAAACCCTATAATTAACAAAGAGATATTTTAAAACTTGCAGTGTGGTATTTTAAAAAGTTTATATAGAGTTTTGATTGTGCATCTATCTGGGAAAAATAATGCTTAGTCTTTTAGTTACCATATCTCGGTTGTGCACCAGAACCATAACCATACCTGCATCGGGAAACATTAATATTGCAACAATTGGATCTGATCCTGCTAATAAGATTTTTGCCCAGAGAGGAATGTATAAAGATTGGTATCCGAAGCCAAAAATCAGAAAGGCAATGGATCTTTCTTTCTCAGCTTCAGAATGCAAAACAATGTACCGTTTACACATCGAGAATCCTGATATTTATTCAACGAAAAGGCTCGCCGAGGATTACAATATTTCAGAGCTTTTTATGCGTTCAATTTTTATTTTGGAAGAAACACCACCTAAGCAATCTAAGATAGTAGAGTTGTGTCGCTTGTACAACGGAAATCCTGAGGTTTATACGGTTGCTAGACTCGCCAAAGATTATAAATGCTCGGTGCCGTTTATGGAAATAATTCTGCACGAGTTCAAATTTTGTAAGAGAACAAAGCTACCGCGGAGTGAGATTTCACATCCTATATCTTTTATTGTTTCGCATATTTATCAGGCTGGCTTTGAAATTCCCTGCTATTTTGCTTGATTGTTTGATGTTCTTTTGCTTGCGATTTTGGTATGCAAATAATGTGGTTGGAAATTTGAGTAAAGAAATGGTGTGTACAAATGTTATTTCTATGTCAAGTGTAGATATTTGAATTCCTGGTCCTGGGGAGGAAACCATAGCATGGTTGTTTGTGGCATCAAAACTTCAGTTTGTGAAAGTAGCCACATATATGAATCTGCCAGCTTTTCATAAGAAATTACCCAAGTTTGAAGTTATTTGCTGCCAGTAGTGCTGCAGTTGTTCTTATTTCATGTGTTAGGCATGTGTCTTCAAATCATCATAAAAATGCTCAGTGGTGCATGCCTCTCTCACACAGGCATGCAAGCAAACCAACATGCTTGCACGTTTATGCAAACTATGGTTATACATGCTACCATGTACAGTTTGTGTGAATTAGCATTTAGATTGTTAAATGATGAGTTTTGATTGGAGAAAATTGGTTTGTTGAACGATTGAGAGGTGGCTGAGAGTAAAAATCTCTGTCCTTTAAAACTATACCAGGATACATTAAATTTCCATCACACATACTAATCGGAAAAGAAATGAAAAAGAATCAAGTTTCAAGGGAGGGGAAATTAGGAAAGGGAACTTAATTCCTTAGTTGGGGAGAGATACTAAGTTCCCTTTCCAACAGGAACTTAAGGGAACTTAATTTCTGATTTGCGTGGGGATCACATAATTTGATTCCCAACTGATTTTAGTTAACACTTTAATCACAAATTAGGAATTAAGTTTTCTTTTCCGTGTTAGGATTTTTGATCAGTAAACACGTCATAAAGTTGAAAAAACCAAATATTCCTAAACTTTAATATTCTCATAACAAGATGTCTCGGGTCAGTGTCAACAGGTTGTCAATTGCATCAATCCTATAACATGTGTTTTCATGGTGATTGCAACAAGTTTTGCAGCTAAACTACCTGAAGCCGAATTGCCGCCATTGTTCGGGCAGGACCCTGATATTCTTAAGTTCCTATCATCATTCCATGTTGTCCAAGGCTGTATCTCCTATAAATATTTATAATACTGTAAATTTCACTGTTGCATTCGTATATACGTTTCATTTTTATTTTTAACGGCTAAACTTTATTCATTAAAAAGGCCAAGCAAAACAACAAGCAACCAGACCCCAGAGCCCAAGAAAAACCCAAAACAAAACACAAAAAGCTCAGAACACAAAAGAAGCCCAAACTAAACCCCACCGCTTTGGGAGAATAGACGGCCCACCCACAAACCCACACACCAAAGCTACACGAAAGTAGTGGTGTCAAAATGTGCCGGGCCTGGAGGGCCCGGCACGATCGGCCCGCCAGTCTGGGCGGGCTGTTCCTGGCATGGCCTGCTTGTATCGCGGGCCAGGCCAGACACAACCCCCAAACTGGCCCAGGCCAGGTCCGGTTTTACGGCCTGTCAGGCTGGCCCGGACCGGGCTTACAAGTCGGCAGGCTTGGCCCACTAGGCCGAATGTTTTTTTTTTTTTTTTTAACTGTTAGGGCTGGCAGCATTTTTTTCATTATTTTTTTATAATTTTGACCGTTTCTGATGTCAGCAAACAGTCATTTTTTGAATTTTGGCTCCAAAACTTCATTTTGCTCCCTCATCTCTTCTATTTTATATTTTTACCCACATTTTAAATTTTTCTATAAATACCCCTACCCATTCCTATTTCCCTAAACACTTTCTCTCAATCTCTCATTCTCTCCATTCTCCAACTCTCCATTATTCTCTCTAATCTCTATTCTCTAATAATTTCATTCTCTCTCTCTCTCTCTCTCTCTCTCTAGTCTCTACTCTAGCTCTCTCTCTATTCTCTACACTAATAATCTACCATTCTAAATTTATAATACTATATTACTAATATTATTCTCTAATCACTCCACCAAAGCTTAAAGGTATGTTTTTCCTATAAATGTTATTAATTAATTTTATTCTTTAGTTTTTAAATTTTATATTTATACTTAATATATTTATGCTTAGTTATTAATTTTGATATTTATTCTTATGTTTTATGAATAATTTTTCATTTCATATTTTCATAATTTCATGTATTTTTTTTTTAATATTTTATCTTTATTTATTCTTTGAATTATTTTATTAAAAGAAATAATAAATCTATCTATTTTTTTTAATTACACTAAAATAATAATATAAAATAGACAAATTACAATTAAAATAACATAATTTAAATTATTTAAACAAAATATATATTTAATATTTTGAATTAAAATATCTAAAAAAATAAAAAATTATGGCATGTGCCGACCCGGCCCGGCCTGCTGGCCCGACACATGTGACACGTGCCGGGCCACCCGTTTTTGAAAATGGGCCGGCCCGGCCCGGCACAGCAACTTGCTGTGCCGTGCCAGGCCAAGCCCGTTTTCAAAAAATGGCTCATTCGGCCAGGCTCATGTGGGCTGTGCCAGCCCATTTTGACACCATTACACGAAAGAAATCAACAGGAAAAATCCCTCATTTAAAAAAAATATATATATATAAGTAATGCTAGACTTCCCAATTTTTTTTTCCAAATTCTTTCCTAAATGATCACATCACTCACCACATAATCTTATGATTTACAAGATGTTAACACATCACGATTCACGTGCCAACATCATTTGAGAAAAATTTTGAGAAGCCTAACATTACTCTTTAAATATATGTTGTTAAGTAGTTACGTATTCTTTTGGACTTCTTTCATGCAAAATTCT